>CM031241.1:102901053-103076053 GCA_018340775.1 Taxus wallichiana var. yunnanensis
CGAGGCCATACTCCACTTCGGTTCAGCCCCGATAATCCCTTTTGCCGACGCCGCAAAGATAGACTACATAGGAGTTCATATGGAACACTCCTGCGTTGTGGCGAACTCGTCAGAAAGCCGCCGTAGATGGTGCTCGCTGATTATTTCACCCCAAAGAAAAGCGCCGATCGGGCAAATTCTTATTCATTGTCTCCAGTACCGCAAAGATCCACTTATGGAAATAGTGGGCATCCAAAGCCCAAGACTCGCTCAGAAAGTGATAGATCACCGAGTTCCTCCGAGAAATCACTTCGTGGATAGTCCGAGGCCACCGGTCACCACCTTCTTATTCTTTAGGTAGACCTCATTCATCAACCGCATGCACCGGTCTCGTTGTCTTCCTGTGCCTTGATGCATTCTCAAGCTAACAAACCACGTAGTTCCTGGTGATGAGGGATGCCAAGTATCAACTCAAAGTGACGGGCAAAGTGAGGTTTATGACCGCCTCGCCTCTTATCGTTCTCGACACATCTTGTGTCCTTGTTGTAACATCACGCAATCACCATCATGAATTCGTTGTTTACAAATACGACGGGGATTCCTCCGGGCAGTGGCACCGCTTATTAACTTGTCCATCCATGGACTTCTCAGAATCTTTTCGAGTCCTAACCTTAACTCATCCATGTCAATGTGACCCAATTCGTAGTCTCCGACATCCATACCGCACTCACTGTGATTCGGCATCCCGACCCTCCTCGATATTTGTATTTCATCTCTTCTTCTCGCTGCTTAGCTTTTCCTCTTGGTTTGGTGGGCTTCTTGCTTGACGTAGACATGTGTTCTTTCGAACTCACTTGCTGATCTCGCACGAAGAAGAAGTGAGACCCAATCCAAAAAGGTTGAATTAGTCATTTGATCTTCCATCGAAAGCTAGCAGAAGAAAGAGTTAGAGATTTTAAGGCTCAGTGGCGCAGAAAATGCAATCGGCAGCCAAATAGATAAGGCGCATTAAAAGGAATGTCAGCAGAGGTTATATCGGCGCCAAAGGCGCATGGCGCATGGATGAAGCAAAGTTGCATTTTATAAAGCAGGCGCACAGAAATGCGTGTTACATTGGGGTTCTGGCGCTTTTTCGCGCATGGGAAGATTGTGTAACATTAACAAATGGTGCGCCAAAGGCTTTGGCGCGCGCATGAAAGGTTTTACACAACATTATGTTACCGCAATGGAGGGTGCGCCCGCGCTTTCTAACTTTATACTCGCGAATAAGGCTTGTGTTACATGAAAGCCGGGTGCGCCTTTTCGCGCATGGAAACATTATGCAAATGGATAAAGGGTGCACAAAGGCTTTTAAGGAGGCGCGGATTTAGACTTCAGAGAGATGCAAAAAGGGCGCGCCATTGAGGGCGCATGAGTTCTAGGTGCAAAGATGACAAGAGGGTGCGCCATCAAGGCGCGGTTTTGGTCATGTAACATGGCGGTAAGTGCGCCGAGGGGCGCAACTGCTTGTTGCAACAAAAAACGCGCCAAAGGCGCCATGGAACTACACTAACTGCTCAAATCTCTTTCATTCTTTTCTTCCACTTCAAAAGTTACTTGGTCACATAAGGTTTTTACAAAAAGGTTTTAGCACTCAAGCCCTTTCAAAACAGCTCCCTTCCAAAGAGATCCGAAAGAGGGAGGAAGGAGGAGGAGGAAAAGAAGAAAACGTGATGGAATAAAGACAGGGGGGAAAAACTAGCTTAATCATATTCCATTTAAAACAGGCCAGCAAACCAAAACATAGACCAAGAAACGCCCAGACCAAGAACACAAAAGCACAAAATGAAAAAGAGGGAGAACCTCTTACCTCGAATATATATCAAAAATTGAGAGCGGGTCCACAGGGCGATGACAACGACAGAGCAGAGCTGACAAATCCAGAGCAATCACGTGCTTTGACAAAAAGGAATGAAAATGACATTGGGCGCGCACTGATATTTATAGAAAAACTTGTCATCAATGCGCCAACCACTTTTGAAATGGCGCATGAAAACTGCTGTCGACAGGGGAAAGTGTGCGCCCTTTGGCGCACGGAAGTATTCGACAACAAGAATGAGCGCCTTTGCGCACCGTATGCATTGTCGACATGAAGTTATGTGCGCCCTTTGGCGCACCAAAACTTGGTGTAACACATAGATTATATGCGCCCTTTGGCGCACCGAAAGACGTGTTAACATGGAAAACCATGCGCCAAAGGCTTTTAAGGGGGCGCACCAAAACTTGGTGTTACAAGGCAAATCCATGCGCCCAGCCAAAAAAGGCTCAAAAAGACTAAGTTCGAAAACTAGATTTCCCGGGAAGGGACTTTACGACGTTTCGAACGCGGGGGATCCCTAACAAGGGATCGAAACAAAATTTTCCGTATGGTTATCGGTAAAATTGCCCTTGTCAATTTTACGGGATAACAGCTGGCTCCTTCTGGGGACTACTCCTGAGCGAACTCGGGGGTAGAGAATCCCAGTTCACATGTGCCTATCCATTGGGTAACAGAGTCAAAAACAAGGGGGACCGGAGGGAGAACGAAAGAAACACACGACAAACCGAAAGCAAACACACGACGAAAGCAAACACACAACGAAAATAAACTGTACAAAGAAGAGAGCAAGCTCTACTTCCTGAAGATCTTGAGATGTTGCCCGCTATAGGAAGCGGAGTTCACTCCATCCGATACGAGAGATAGAAACTATTCTCTCCATTGAGTTGCTTGATTTTGAAGGGCCCTCTCCATAGGGAATCAAATTTTCCGTGCATGCCCTTTTCGCTCTCTTCGCTTGTCCCATAAGAGGACAAGATCTCCCACTTGAAAATTTCTCTCGCTTGGCCTTCTTGTCAAAAAGCCTCTTTACTTGATTCTCGATGTTCAAGATCCCGTCGACCACTCTTACTCTCTTTTCTTCAAGTTCCGCCAAGATACATAATTCTCTTTTCTAGAGAATTCTCAAAGTTTCATCTTCAATTACTCGTGCAAGCGCGAGAGCAGAAGTTCAAGCAGAAATGGGAAGTTCGGCATCAGTGCCATATAACACTTGAAAAGGTGACATGCCGAGAGATCTCTTGGGGGTAATGCGGTCCGCCCACAAAGCGTCGTACAAAGACTTGTGCCACATCCGCTGATTCTCATCTACTAATTTCCGTATGATGGTCACCAAGTTCTTATTACTGGATTCCGCCTGACCATTTCCCTGAGGGTAATAATCCGAGGCATGTGCTAAAGTTATTCCATATTCATAGCAAAAACTAATAACTTCTCGGGAGGAGAAGTTAGAAGCATTATCAGCAACGATTTTGTTTGGAACGCCGAACCTGACAATGATATTTTCTTTGATAAAACTGCAAACCACCTCAGAAGTGGCATGCTTGACAGGTATGGCTTCCACCCACTTGGTGAAGTAATCCGTTGCTGTAAGGACATAGCTATGTCCAAAGACTCGATCGAGGATTGAGTGCGCTAATAAAATCAATTCCCATCGCTCGAATGGTTCATCGATGATGACCGCCTTAGGGGAAGGGCAGCCAACTTGGGCTTGCCGACAAATTGCCGACAGGTTCACACTTTGCCACCTGTGCAGCCGCATCTTGAAAGAGCGCTGCCCAATAGTACTGCTCGAATGATCTTGTGCCGTCACTACTAAGAAGAAAATGGCCTCCACAGTCCGAATTGTGAAAACTTTCCAGCAGCTTTTACTTGCCGGGGCTTGTCAACACATCGCAGAAGACACCGCCTATCCCGCGCTTTATATAAACCGTCATCCCGTATGACATATTTAGCTGCTCCGAGCTTTATAGTGCGCTTCTCCTTTCGCAGCTAGCGCATTGGGCATTCGCCGTAGGTAAGGAAGAAAGCAATGTCTGAGTACCACTCGTCACTAGTTGCAACAAACAGAACTAGAGGCAGAGAATCAGGCTCCTCTAGAGGGCTTTGCTCTTCGTTTGCACAATCCTCTTTTCCTTTAGGACCTTCTAAATTTTCATTTTCAGCCATTAGCTGACACAGGCCTTTACCCCTTACCAGCTTGGTTGGTTTAATATCCAGGTCATATTCCCGACTTTGCGATCCAATTCCTCTCAAACTTCCTAACTCCCGCCGAGTTAGAAATGATTTCACCGCCGTGTCGTGACCAAAGACTACCGTATGCGAGTTCAGAATGTAATACCTGAAATTCTTCACCGCTTTGACAACGGCAAAGGCGTGTTTTTCCAGCTGAGTCATTTTCAACTCGTGAGGCTTGAGAGGAGAACTCATGAATGCGATTGGAGATTCAATATCCTCCGAGTTCTTTTGCATTAGGATTGCAGACACAGTATGTTCGGAGGCGTAACTATACATAATGAAGTTCTTGGAGAAATCCGGACATACCAGGACCGTGCATGGGCAATGTGTTTTTATTTCTTCAAATGACCTTTTCCCTTCTTCACTCCATCCGAAAGTGGGTGATCCTTTCATCATGTTCAAGATGTGGCGGGTCTTTTCAAAGAAAATCAGAACAAAACGCCCGAGAAAGTTCACCTTTCCGAAGAAAGAATGAACACCACCTTGCTTGAGGCAGTAAGGCTCAATAGCTTTAACCCTTTCAATATCTATCTTCGTTCCTTCTTTGCTAACCACATGGCCTAGCAATTTCCCTTCCGTAACCCCAAAAACAGACTTTTTGGGATTTAGGGAAATTCCATGTTCTCGCACTGCCAAGATTTCTGCTCTAAGTGATCACAATGATCACTTCGTTGTTTAGAGAACACGGTTAAGTCATCTAGATAAACTACAATGACTTTTCCCATCATACCTTTAAATGCGAAGTCCATGGCCCGTTGAAAAGTAAAGACTGCATTAGTCGCCAAAAGGCATCCCGCCAGTAGGCAAATGTACCCTGTGGAGTAGTGAATGCTGTTTTGAATTGATCTTCAAAGAGACTTCAACTGATTGTAGAGCCTAAAACCATCAAGCATAGATAAGATTTCTGATCCAGCCATCGCTCATAACTTGATCCATTATCTAAGAGGGTAGTTGTCTTTCAAATAAGCTTGATTCAAGTTTCTAAGTCTACGCATATGCGTATCTCGCCGCTTTTTCTTACGCACCGGCACAATATTCGCACCCAAGTGTCAGTGATGGATAGGGAAGATGATTCTCATCCCAAGATCTTCTCGAATTTCGCCCGATGGTGCCCGAAATCTTCGGATTATAGTGCCTTTGCTTCGACGAAGGCTTTGACATCGCCTTTCAAGGGAATATCGTGCCGAACGCCCTTTGGCTTGAAGGACTTTAAATCGGCATAGACCATGCCAATACATCCATATATTTCTTCAAAGAATTTGACAAATTTCCGCTTCTTCTTCAAAGTGCAACATTTGCCAATGTTTACAAATCATGGTGTGCCTCCGAACCTATATTGACTCGGGTTCTATCTCTCGGAGATGAGTCGATCATCTCGCCTCTTCTTTTTCACAAACGGTCATGCTCACAAACAAAGCGCCCAGAGAAACCAGTGCCCTTTGGAATTTTATTCCTTTGAGCCGACATATGCCGCCGTTCTCCTTTGTTTCGTGGTTTTGACTGCTGATTGATTCACGGCATGTGTAGAGGTGGATCCTTCAAATACAACTCGCAAAATTTTCTGATTTTTCCGTAAAGGCAATGAGTTGATTATCGCGCCAATACTTGCCAATGCCGAGAGTTGTCTCGCACGCTCAAGGAAAACCACCTCAATGGTGTATTTGTCCGTTTTCAAACCCGGGTGCGGGAGCATGAGAGATGCTGAAACGGCCAATGAATCGGCCATGTCATTTTGAGCTCTTGGAATTGCTCCTATTGAAAAAGCATCAAATTCTTCGATGCTGTCCCATACCAAGCACTGCGTAGTGCCCGAGCCTTTCATTTTTCACTTGGTAAATCCTTTTGACCTGATTTACAACTAGCTCAAAGATCACCTTGTACTTTTAGATTTTTTATTCCTCTTCCTTTTCATGGCTTGCATACCAAGTAAGAGAGACTCATACTCAAGCAGATTGTTAGTGTTGAAAAACTGCAATTTGAAAGAGAGAGGAATCACCTCCTCTTCTGGGAGATATCAAAGACAACTCCAAATACCACATCCACTAGTCGCAAGCAATCGCCATCAAATCGCAAGGTCCAGATCTCATTAAGGTCCTTTTCGAACAAAAACGCCCTTTTAGACTGCCTCTGGTAGATAAGAAGTAGTTCCCCAACCCCGATGATTCAAAAAGGATTTGAGCTTTGGGATCTTCGAGCTAGTGACCAAGTACTTCTTTTGGGATTCCGCTCTAAAGTTTGCATTACGCCTTTGACTCGGAATTCTAGCTTTAGACCACCCATGTGAATTTCTCCGCCAACTTCGCTGCAAAACTCCTTCCCAAAGAAAATTCCATAGGCACTGGAATGTCAATGACGAGAACGGTCATCTTTACCCTCTTTTCGTGGAATGCCGCGAACGCAAATCGCGCTTTTCGATTTGGCCAATCAATGGCACTTGCTTGGTTTCCAATGAATAACATCTCCGAAAGGTTTGGTAAGAGTGAGGCCCAAAGCATGGGCGACTTTCACCGGCATAACGTTGTCAGAAGCTCCGGAATCAATTATACAGTTGCTCAACTTATGGCCGTTGATTAGGAGAGAGAGATAGAAAGGTTCTATCTTGCCTCGATGCAGATGTCAAGCAACATTTATGTGGGATTCAGGAGGAGTGGAAAGGATTCCTTTTGGGGAAACCTGTTTAGATGTAACAGCTTGACTCTGAATATATTTAGTTAATCTTACAAGTTGTTCGGGATTTGACTGAAGATACTCAGCTTCAGACATTTGGATCTTGGTCTTTTTTGCATGATCTATTATATCGAACGCGCCAAGGGTCATGCGCAGGTGAGGGAATGAGTCCTTCACTTCGCGATGGTGGAACAGGTTACCGATCTTGATAGGAATATGAGGGGGCTGATTCGGAGGAGAGATGGGCGAAAAGACTTCTTTGCAAAAGACTTAACAGGAATTGAGTAGAAGAGGATTACCTCTTCTAACAATGGTTGGAGGCACGTTTGACACGACCTTCTCCTTCTGCACATGGGCAGCAACTTCCGCTTCCTTTCCTTGCGAGCGGGTAAAAACAACATAGGATTGTCCGCTTGCATAGCCCTGAGTACTCTCTTCTTCATCAGATTCATCCTCATCAAATTCCATGTATCCAATAGTGGAGTCGCCAGTCGGCTCACCGACATCTTGATCATCTTCGTCTTGAGGCGAAGATTCTTCATAATACTGCTCTTCCTCTTCAATTTTGGCCAAAGCATTGACCGGAGGAGCTTCAAGCGCCAACCGTGGAGCAGTTGCAGGTAGACGCGGTCTTTGTGAAACATTGTTGGGAACAAAACTCCTTCGTGGAACGCCTCGATGAGGAACTAGGAGCCCGGCCAACGCTTTTTCAATGCGAGCAGATCATTCGCCATCTTTTGGAATGCCGGATCGATTTAAGTAAGAAAGTAGGGATCTCAAGATTTGACTTTGATGATTCCTTTCAACTCGCCGATATTATCAAATTGTCTTCTATCCGATGGCAGCAAATGAGCGAGAGGTAGAGTAGCTACTCGCTCTCAAGGAGCAAGAAGCTGACTTTTGAGCTCATGGCGCTCACGAAGAAACACTTTTGATTCTCCGGTGTCGAAGCATGGCAAGAGGGACACGGCTGATTAATGCATCAACCGGTGATAAAATCGCGCATGGTCTCATTTGCCTCCTTCTTCAGGTGAGTGATTCGTGATAACAATGCAAATGCATCCTCTGAAGGCTTGTATCTGTCTTCGAAAGCATCCCGCAAGGTGGCCCAACTGGTGATAGATCCGGCCGGCAAATGCCGAAACCATTCGGCAAGGGCCTCAGTAGAGTTTCCGTAAAAGGCGAACCGACACATCTTCGTGAGTCACGCCCAAAATACTGCATGACATAATGAAAGCAGATATGTGGGAATCCATGCTTTGATTTCCGCTCCCGTCGAATTTGGGAAAATTCTTTCTGTTTCCGTGAGGGAGCGCGTGAACTGGATGTGGTAATGCGAGAGGACCCATAGCATTTCCCATGGTACCGCCATTCAAAAGGCTGGAAAAAGCACACGAGCCGGGAGGGTGGTTCCACTGAGCAGCAAGGCACTACAAAGGGATGTAGATGTTCCTCGCAAAAGACTTTTTCTTCGTGGAGGTGAGACACTCTGATGACCGCTAATGAGCTTAGCGCTGAAAACGTGCTGTTATGCTGAAATTGTGCCTTTGAAGCAGATCGAAAGTAGGATCAACTTCCCCACGGCTCTCCCCGCCGCGCGTAAAGTTTCACTCACAACAGACTTTCTGATCTCGCGATATTATGGCGCAGATTTAAACTTTATTTTTGGGTGTACTTGTGATTTTCTGGTTTTTCCGACAAAACCAGCAGCAAATACTTTTCTCGAATATTTAAATACTATCCTCTTCAAAACCGATCATGTTAATGACAAATAACAATGAGGATAAGATGGCAGGAAGAATAAGCAGCAGCTGATTTTCAGATCTGATTTTTAATTTTTCGAGGGTTTTGAACTTTTTGGAAAATAGTCAAAAATTCGATCTACGAAAAAATGTTAATTTTGATAAAAACTCAAATAACTAAAGATCTCAGAATTATGCCCGATCTACTGATCTCGTAAGAAAATTTTCAGCTTTTAGGCACTTTTGCAAATTTTTTGGATTTTCAACAAAAAGTGCAGATTTGCAAACAGCAAAGATTTTCTTATATTTTTCTCGATTTTATATTATACCACCACCATAGATCTCGACAGATCTATCCGCAATCCTCCCACTGAGTCGCCAAAATCAAGTTGGTCCGAAAATCATGTCGCGCATGGATGATCTATGGATAGACGAGCCAACAAGTGTTGTTGCAGGCTTAGCCCTCTTTTGAGACAAAGAAAGCGAAACTCGGTTTATTGCTATTTCTACTAGCAGAACCTATGCAAGTCTCACGATTCTCCTTCGGGGTCGGGATCTCATCCCAAGAGAGTGTTCCAGTGCTGCGAAAAGAAAGGAATGAAAGAGGGAGAAGAGAAAGAACAGATCCGAAGGAGAAAAGAAATGAATTCCAAAGCAGAAAGGTCGAAGATTTATGTTTTTAGTTTGGTAGTAAATGAGCCAAACCTACTTATAAATAAACAAAGCAATACTGATAAACAAATGACGGAAAAATAGATATGAATCCAACAGATTAAACACATACAGATCTAACGTAAGAAAGATCTAATGTATAACACAGCTATTGAGCACAAAGTCTGAATAATTGTATTATTTGTTCTTTTCTGTTACAAGAAAGCTCAAAGTCTTTCTCTCCTCACTTCTATTTCTATCTAAAAAATGTTCACCCTTTGAATACAACAAGTATTCTCATATTTATAGAAAATGAGGGAGAGAGAAGGCAAAATGGAGCCAACCACTTATTTACAAAGATATTTACAAAATATCTAAAAGTCATGTTGACTTTGACAACTTGGTGGATGACATCATCCCATGATGCAACATGGATGATGTCATCATTTGTGCTAACACATTTTAGACATTTCAAAAGAAAGTCGAGAATAGAGAGAAGAAGAAGAAGAAGAAGAAGAAGAAGAAGAAGCTACTCATCATCATCATCCCGCGCCGGTAAAAGGGGTTGCTCGCTTCGATGCCGCCAGTGATGATATGTGGAACCGAGCGCGTATTCCAAAAACTTGCTGATCATCGCCCAAATTGATCCCGTGATGGATCCTCGTGCCGCTCACCGATTGCTTCGCAAGTCTCCCGCCGCCTATGAGCTTTTCCGGAGTTTGGAATAATCTTTCTCCGCCTCGATAAGGAACCCGGCGAAGTCCCTACAGCCAAGGGTTGTTGATAGATTCAAGTCGAACGTGACCTCTCGCCCCGTCCCTCGAGAAGCTATCTCCTCAAGATCCTGGATAGTGTCATCACCGATCTCAAGGTAAGGGAAGGAGTGAGCAACCCCGAGTCATGGCGAGGACAATTTTCTCCATTTGATGCATCGTATCCAGTGGCCTCTTCCTTTACCTTGTCTATCTTTTCTAAAACAAATTCCAGCTGATCTATCCGATAGTCCGTGAGGACATAGTTTTGCTGAGGGCCCTCGATGACCGAAGACTCCGAACTTGACTGCATCTTCGACCAACAAATAACATTTGTCGAAGGTCTCGTGGCCGGAGTCTAGCATGTTCTAACTCTTCCGATATCGGACTCGCTAATGCTTGGAGTTCCTTATTCGCCTTCTCGATGTTTAGTATAAACCGATATACTCGCGATTACTCTTTCACTATCCTCGAGGATCTGCCCTCCAAGCAAAAAACCATACCCCGCTCGCCGATCTTTTTGAATACTCATTGATCTTCTCCCCGACCGAGCAGCTCAGAGTCTCGGCAGCAGCAGGAGGTGCACTCCCATCTTCTCGTAAGGCTCAAGGTAGTACTTGTTCTCGCTCCTTCAAAGAGCCTTTTCTCCTCTTTCGCTTCCCGGCTTTTTGCAGAGTGCATCAATCATGAAAGAGCTTCCCCGAGACTTTCTCGAGGATGTCCCCATCAGTGACTTGGGTCACGGTGAAATCTGCCGAGACAGATCTTCTTTCTCTTTGAGGGGGTCAGGGTACGCTATTTCCATGACTCTCTCACCGCAGCAGCTTTTTCGAGAAGCGTGTAACCGCTTGTGCTTCTTTGCTCCTTTAGCCGAATGATCGAAAAGTCCATCTGAGCGATGGGGACTTTCCTCTTTTTGGCTCACCGCCGAGAATCCAAGCTGGGTCCTATAGAAGAAGGACCAGAGACAGGGGGGAGGCAAAACGGTAGAAGAGGGGAAAACGTGGAGACACGCAAGCAAGGCGGCATGGAAAGAATAGCCAAGAAATGTCCACGGAGGAAGGGGAACCGCAACCAGCAGAAGACATAGGAAGGGAAGGGAGCTCGAGATGAGGGAAGAAATAGAGGAAGACAAATCAGCGAGGGAGGAGAAGATAGATGAAGAAGCAGGGGGAAAGGGTAGAAGAAGGGGCAGAGGACACGACCAAAGGGATGGTCGCTTGAGTCACTCGAGGAGGGGAAGGAAGAGAAGAAGAAGGGATAGAAGGGACCTCTGGTCAGTAAGCGACGCCGACATCCCGGGTGGATGGGCGATAGGACTATCCTCCTCACAATTCCTCATCAAGAGTTATGACTTGTTCTGCTCGAGGGAAGAGGACTTTCAGTGGGCTTCCTCCCGAATGGTGCTAGGTTCACCTTCCGCACCTTTGCCTTTCACCGCTTCTTCGACTCGAGGTGCGTTGCCCAAAGGGGAAGTTGTGAAATCTACCCCGAGGTAGATTAGTCCGCTCATGCGCACACCAATGCTCTGTTTCTTCGCATAGTCTCTCGACCCTCTCCTCAATTGTTTGAGGAGCCTTATTCTCGCCAATGGCCGGAAGGGCCAATTGTCCCCATCTCGTGTCATTATACACCTTATCTACTTCATCTTCCGTAGTCCGAAGCCTTCTGGGACAATGGCCACTCCGTATTGATGATTTCCTCCAATGCTAAGCGCGAATGATCCTTTCTTCCGAGTTCCACCTCATGGAGAACGCCAATGTAAATATCCTCAATTTGAGGGACATGGATCGGATCGAGCCGCTTTCAGCAGCAGCTTCTGGGTCGAAGGTAGGCCTCGGCCGGGAAGTCATGCTTCAAGTTGAGTAGCTCCACCTCTCGCGAACATTTCCTTCGCCTTATGGTGGGTGGAGCATGTGTATCGCCCACTTTGAGGGGGAAAGGAGTTCCACCCTTCTTTCTTTTCGAGGCACTTCTCATGGTATGTGACCACCGCCTTGATAGCTTCTAGTAGAATCACCTTAGGCCCAAAGATACCTGGTAGCTCTGGTTGGCTCTCCCAAAAAGTCGCAGCCCTTAGATAGGTGAACGTGGGAAATTGGGTGAACAGGCCCCCATTTCTCTCGTGATCGCCACTATGTTCTTGGTCGTCCGGCTATGAGTCATGTTTGGCCTCAGAGGCGTATGACATGATAGAAGAATGCATCGTTAACTTTTGCGAAATGTTGATGCTATTCTCCACCTTTCCTCTGATAGTAATCAAATATCTTGGCCCGAGGCCATACTCCACTTCGGTTCAGCCCCTCGATAATCCTCGCCGACGCCGCAAAGATAGACTACATAGGAGTTCATATGAAACACTCTGCTTGTGGCGAATCGTCAGAATGCCGCCGAGATGGTGCCGCTGATTATTTCACCCCAAAGAAAAGCGCCGATCGGGCAAATTCTTATTCATTGTCTCTGTGTACCGCAAAGATCCACTTATGGAAATAGTGGGCATCCAAAGCCCGAAGACTCGCCAGAAAGTGATAGTATCACTGAGTTCCTCTGAGAAATCACTTCGGTGGATAGTCTGAGGCCACCGGGTCACCACCTTCTTATTCTTTAGGTAGACCTCATTCATCAACTGCATGCACTGGTCTTCGTTGTCTTCCCAGGCCTTGATGCATTCTCGTTGGCTAACAGCCACGTAGTTCCGGTGATGAGGGATGCCAAGTATCAACTCAAAGTGACGGGCAGTGAGGTTTATGACTGCCTCGCCCTTACTGTTCTCGACACATCTTGTGTCCTTGTTGTAACATTGCGCAATCACCATCATGAATTCGTTGTTTACAGCGCTGACGGGGATTCCTCCGGCGAAGGCGCAGTGGCACCGCCATTAACTTGTCCATCCATGGACTTCTCAGAATCTTTTTGAGTCCTAACCTTAACTCATCCATGTCAATGTGACCCACCCGTAGTCTCCGACATCCATACCGCACTCACCGTGATTCGGCATCCCGACCTCTCGATATTTGTATTTCATCTCTTCTTCTCGTCAGCTTAGCTTTTCCTCTTGGTTTGGTGGGCTTCTTGCTTGACGTAGACATGTGTTCTTTCGAACTCGCTTGCTGATCTCGCACGAAGAAGAAGTGAGACCCAATCCAAAAAGGTTGAATTAGTCATTTGATCTTCCATCGAAAGCTAGCAGTAAGAAAGAGTTAGAGATTTTAAGGCTCAGGCGCAGAAAATGCAATCGGCAGCCAAATAGATAAGGCGCATTAAAAGGAATGTCAGCAGAGGTTATACTGGCGCCAAAGGCGCATGGCGCATGGATGAAGCAGTTGCATTTTATAAAGGCGCACAGAAATGCGTGTTACATTGTTCTGTGCGCCTTTTCGCGCATGGGAAGATTGTGTAACATTAACAAATGGTGCGCCAAAGGCTTTGCGCGCGCGCATGAAGGTTTTACACAACATTATGTTATCCGCAATGGAGGGTGCGCCGCGCTTTTCTAACTTTATACTCGCGCGAATAAGGCTTGTGTTGCATGAAAGCCGGGTGCGCCTTTCGCGCATGGAAACATTATGCAAAGATGGATAAAGGGTGCGCCAAAGGCTTTTAAGGAGGCGCGGATTTAGACTCAGAGATGCAAAAAGGCGCGCCATTGAGGGCGCATGAGTTCTAGGTGCAAGATGACAAGAGGGTGCGCCATCAAGCGCGGGTTTTGGTCATGTAACATGGCGTAAGTGCGCCGAGGGGCGCAACTGTTTTTGTTGCAACAAAACGCGCCAGTGCGCCATGGAACTACACTAACTGCTCAAATCTCTTATTCTTTTCTTCCACTTCAAAAGTTACTTGGTCACATAAGGTTTTTTACAAAAAGGTTTCAGCAGTACTCAAGCCCTTTTCAAAACAGCTCCCTTCCAAAGAGATCTCGAAAGAGGGAGGGAGAGGAGGAGGAAAAGAAGAAAACGTGATGGAATAGCACAGGGGGGAAAACTAGCTTAATCATATTCCATTTAAAACTGGCCAGCAAACCAAAACCCCGACCAAGAACACAGACCAAGCACACAATGAAAAAGAAAGGGAGAACCTCTTACCTCGAATATATATCAAAAATTGGAGAGCGGGTCCACAGGGCGATGACAACGACAGAGCAGAGCTGACAAATCCAGAGCAATCACGTGCCTTGACAAAAAGGAATGAAAATGACATTGGGCGCGCACTGATATTTATAGAAAAACTTGTCATCAATGCGCCAACCACTTTTGAAATGGCGCATGAAAACTCGCATTGCCGACAGGGAAAGTGTGCGCCTTTCGCGCACTTTGTATTCGACAACAGAAGAATGAGCGCCTTTGGCGCATCGTATGCATTGTCGACATGTTATTCGACAACAAGAATGAGCCATGCGCTTTTAAGGGGGCGCACCAAAACTTGGTGTTACAAGTAAATGCATTGGCTCAAAAGACATGTTCAAGATTATGTGCGCGCTTTGAACGCACCAAAACTTGGTGTAACACATAGATTATATGCGCCTCTTCGCGCACCGAAAGACGTGTTAACATGGAAAACCATGCGCCAAAGGCTTTGGGGGGGCGCACTCAAAACTTGGTGTTACAAGGCAAAATCCATGCGCCACCAAAAAAGGCTCAAAAAGACTAAGTAGAATAAGATGAGGAGAGATTATTTTTAGCCAAAAACAATTTAGGAAAGTGCAATGTATGATCATATAATGGGATCCCCATCTCTTAACATGTATAACTACTATAGTCAAAATTTCCTTTCAAATAATAATACATATGTTGGGCCTATTTTTGATAGACCTTGCGATGAATTCAATGCAGTTGTGGATGTGAATGATGGGTAGATTATACTAGTAAGACCAGCTTATGATAATGTATCTATATGGATGGGAAGGGTAGAATGGGTTCCAATACATGATGTTCACATAAAAGGCTCAAAAGATAAGGGCAAGTTGGTGGGAACCCAAAGGAAAATAAAATGCAAAAAAGTAAAGTATCAAGAAGTCTTAAAGATAAATCAATGGTGGAAAAAATGAATGAAAACATCAAATATTGAAATAGACAACATCATATGGGCATGAACGCCAAGTAAAATATGGAAAGTAGATCAAATTAAAATACCAAATTGGGGGCATGAAGTCATTCAGAATATCTTGCACAACTTCAACACTTGCCTAATAAATACATTGTAGTTAACATTGGCTGGAATATATAACCTTGAGATGGATCAAGGCTTATGTATTTTTCATTATAATTATTCCGAAGGATTTGATTTCCCTTTGAAATACATTATCAATTAATGTTTCAAATCAACATACATTTAACTTTGAAACTTTTATGTTGTTTTGTAAGATTTTAAAATGGAAAATCCTAGTGACCTTTAATCTCTAAAAATTTACTACCTTGTATAAAATTATGTAACATTGTTTTGATTATCTTGTATTCAAAAATGCCTAACAACCACTGAGTTCTATTACAATGATTTCCATTTTACAAATAGATCAAATAAATGTTAAAAAGATGTAACTTAGTGGTTGCTATGCTTATGTAACTTAGCGGCCACTAGCCTTATGTAATTCTAACAATATTTTCTAAATTTATAAATATGAAATTAATTCAAGTCTTTATTAATATAATTAATTCTTAATATACAAATAATAGATTCAAAGCATTCATTAATTAGCTTCATTTAACATAATTATTCATACAGATTGAATTGCAAAAATTGGAATCTAATAATAATAAAATTGGAATGCTAAAATAGCGAAATTGTAATAGATAAATTGGAATCCAACAGTGGTGAAATTATAATCCAACAATAATGAAATTGGAATGCCATTGAGTACAACAATGACAATATTGGAATCCAATATTACTACTAATGGAATCCAATAATAGTAATAATGGAATCCAGTAGTAACAACAATGGAACCCATTATACACAAAAAGGTGATAGATTTCTACAAAAATTGTAAGATTAGATTCTAGATTCACTGGAATATGTCTAGATTTACTAAAATAATCATTTAAACCTTATCATAAGTGCAACATATCTTCTTCATTCTTTTGTCAATCAACACTTACCAATATTCATTATGTGGAGTTGTTATTGAGTGGTAATGTTCACCTTTTCATTATATAAAGATTTAAAATCTCCCTCTCATACCATCTTCTTGAAAAACGTGCCATGTCTTTCCAAGTGTTATTCAAGTGAAATAATATGCCTATGGAGCTTATTTTTTATAATTGTATCATCTCATCTCCTTGATCTTTACACTTAATCTATTCTTCCCTGGATGGATATATTATCGATATTCCAACTCAGTTCCTTCAAAATAGACATGACTAAAATTATCTACTTCCCCAGAAAGGCTATGATATTTTGATCATCATTAAACACCTACCAATTTTCCAATTTGTTAGGTACACTTGGTCAAAAAATCATTTCAAAAATATCTCTTTTCCAAATTTTGGATGAGGGATCATTAGGGAAGTTGAGGCCACTAGATAATATGCTTTTTTATTTTGATTACATGGGATAGCTTTGATTAAAAGGAATCAAATCTTTCAATCAAATCCCACGCATTGTTTCATTAATGCTTTAGATGATCATTCTTCACTTGGAATTGGTTTCGACTGCTTCACATCCAATTTTGCATCTCCTTGTGCTTTCAAAATATTGATTCCTTTTTTTTATCATCTTGAATGACAAATATCAAATCTTCATATTTTGTGGTATTATTTGTGTATGAAAATGAAGCTTGTAGGAAAATGGGAGTATTTATTTACTGGTGATATTAGCACTACACATTGTTCACCATCTTGATAACTTGGATATCTTTTTATATGTTTCTCATGAAGAGGAAAAATGATTATCCGATTCAATCCCTCTAGTTACTAATTTCATTCCCACCGAGGATCCCACATCTTGTGTTCCACTTTCTTCTCCCCCGCCAATATAGGGTTATCCACCATTTATATTCCTATTTCCACACCGAACACTCACTCCTCTCCCCTAGATCATTTCTCATATCCAACCTAGTTACTCTTCAAGAACCCGCACCTTAGATTCATTGTATCATGATTTACATGCTCAAATTCTTCAATTACAACACATATTTTCTTCTTCATCTCCCTCTCTCAATTCTTCACTTCTCCTACATAGTCCTCTTGCACCCGAAGTTTATTCTTACCCACTTCCCCCAAATATTTTTCACCCAATTTTCTCTTTCTAATGGTTATGGATATCCACAAGATCATCTTAGAACATTTATTTTTGCATGCTTGTACTATACTTGTGATGATACATTATTGACAAAGTTGTTTCCTAGAGCTTACAAGAGTATGATTTACGATGGTTCTATGATTTACCCATACACTCTATTAGATATTTCACTCCTTTAGAAAATCTATTCTTGGCACATTTTTCTATGAACATTGGAACTAAAATATCATATGCACAAATGGCTAAAATGAAGCAAGGATCTAATGAACATCTTAATGACTATGTGTTTCATTATAGGAATAATCTTATAAAATGAACAATGTCTTAGTTGAATTTGAATTGCAAGATATATTTATCCAAATTATCTTTCCTTCTTTACAAGAATGTGTGCTCTTTAATTCTTTTTTCTCTTTTGATCATTTATGTCATACTCTTAAATAACATGAAAATAAGTTACTTTCTATGGGCAAGATTAAGTATGGTGATAATACATCCTATCAATCTAGTAACAAATTCCAAAGTAAATTTTCCTTTAAGATCAAATCTAATGAGCCTAATCCTACTGTTAATGTTGTATCTCAACCAAAAAGATCCAAATACAACCTACATGACACATATTTACTAGACTTCCATATCCACCTTACATCTTGTTTCCTAATATCATTGGAAGCATTTGATTTCTTCCATCCCCGATTGAGCTAGATCACTCGATGATCCTTGTGGTAAGAATTTTGATGAAATTCACACTGTTGTGATTATCATATATGTAATGGACATTCCACTTATAGATGCTTTAATCTTAAACATTTGATTCAATGCTTGATTGATACTAATGAGCTTGAATTTCCTGAACCCACTATTTCTAAATCTACCAATGACAATGGAAAGCTCAATATTTTCAATGATCCATTACCCAAACATGACAAAGTGGATCTGATTACTCTTCTAATCAATCTTATCATGTCATTCCACCTCCATCTTATGATCATCCTCTTGGGTTTCTTTTGGTACTACTAATATCACCATTTGTTATTACTTTCAATAATGTGAATTTTCATGCTTATTTTTCAACACATAGACTACACATTTATGCTTATGTTAGTATTCATGATGTTAACAATGTTATGGTGCATCCTAATTTCAAACGTAATGCATGTTCATTATCTTTCCTATGAGCTATTGGATTTCCATTATCCCATATGACACTTAGATCCCCTAATGTTTTTGGGCATGTGGTTCTCCCAATCACTGTTAGGCATCTTACTATCTCTATTAGATCTGAGATTAAGTATTATGACATGGTATTAGGACTTCATATGCTTCATGTTGTTAAAACCATGTCATGTATAGTTCATTTAAATGTCTTAATTTCATACATGAGTATCACTTTGTCACTATTCGATGAATCCCACCACGTACCCCTTTATCTTTTGTACCTATCACCGTCACATTTGTAATTGCTACTACCACTGGTGCCTAATTTTACACCTATTTAGGATGATCTTATGGCTTTAACATACACTACTATGGTATCTAAATCTCCTACCACTCCTAGTGTTAGTTCCATATCTTCACCTAAATGTCCTTCCCATGTGATTTTTACTTCTAGACCATGACATTTTTATCAATCCCATATCTCATCTCATAGTACTAGGTCTCCACATAGTATACATGTTACACATGGTACATATCAGCCCACTACATGGTCTAAATACTCCACATGCATGACATATTCCTACTCCACACGTCATGACACATGCACTTACACATGGAGCTAGGTCCTCAGATCATGTTCACATGCATTCCTCCTTCACATTAGTAGATATTGCACCCTTTTCCTCTATCCTCATTAGATATATCACCTATGGAAATCACACTTTAGGGAATCTACTTCCCCTTTACTACCCGATGATGAACTCTTGTTCTAGGTTCAAACATGACTATTGAGGGTGCACTTACCTACATAAAACTCACTTTTCACACATACACACTAGTGGAAACATTTATTCCCTTCCATAGTTATAGGATATCATATTCTAATAATACAAAAACATTCAAATATTTGCAAAAATTCAAAAATCATTAGCTTATATCTTTGTTGGATGTATCTTTGCTTGTTTATACTATTCCATGTTGCATTTTTCCTATCATGTTAGCTTGATTCATAGTATGTTCTATCATTTTTACATATACACGTGGTACTTTGAGGTGAATGCATGTTACATACATGTTATCACATAATGCATGATGTTTGACACTATTCTCTACTAGTCTCACCAAGGATCCTAGGGGCATCTACCTTCCATACCTTTCCATATTCAGGTGTTATCATTGTAATATCTATCACATTAAATTCTATTTCATTCATATATATATATATATATATATATCCATATTATTCTAGCATGTTAATGGGCTTAATGTGTATAATTTTTGTGTATAATCATGGTTATCTTCTTTGTTTATGTCTTGTCTTCTATGATTGTGACTTGTTTTCCATTGTTTGTGGGCTATGACCCTATGATTTCTTGTTTTATTTTTTGTATGGCCTTGAAGGCCTTGATTTTCTTGTGACATCTTGAGTGGTGTCCCATGTATTCCACTAGCTACTATGTTGTCCTCTTGTTGTGTTATTACATGTTTGAATTTTTTATATTACATTATGTTATGAGTGTGTGTCACTAACACTTATTGCTAGCTTTATTTTGATTATTTTTCATGTGCCATGGTTGTTACCATGCACATACCCTATCCCCATGCAAAAACCTTATTCATATTTGCACATTAGCTTTGGGTCCTCTCATTTGGTCTATGCTCACCTTAATCCATCTCACGTACCCCAACCGAAGGGGAACCATCGGGTGATTATTTCACCCTCCTCGAGTAGTTCAAAAATAGAGACTAAAATGGTATAGAGAATAATTGGGCATATCGTAGACTCATAAAATGGTTCAGAATCATGCATGAGATAGATACAACATAGGGATAGAAGAACCCATATAAAACAATAACAATGAGTGCTACTTTGTCCCACCTAGGTGGTTTTATCTTGGAGCAAAAATAAGAATATAACAATTGGAATAAGCTCCGAGTGAAATTTTTGCATAGAATACAGAATGAGACATTTAAAAATTTACTATCCAAAAAGGAACAAAATCAATAGTATGTTTCATACTTTGGGCAAGGGAACTAACTACTTTTATTTCTCAGTTCACATTTTTCCTAGTGGTATCTAATAAGAAGTCAAACCTTCAACGTATGTAGGGAAAAAAATATGCCTGGAAAGAAGTGTCATTCATGGCAAGTTACTATTGGGTTGTTGACCATTTGCAATGGCACTTATCTGTGGGGAAGCATCATGGATGGAGCGAAAAGTTGATGACTCTCCCAACACCATTCCTCTAGAGGCAGGATGCCTAAATCCTCAAAGTATTCACATTTTTTTGAGAATTGATCACTCCCACCTTTCCAAACACCTCCAAGGACATAATACATAGGGACATTATATCCTTTCTCTCTTAGCATTAAGGTGTACTCTATACTTGAGTCACTTGTTTGATTTTTTCATGCATAGAATTTTGATTTCTCTAAGTTAAAGTTTAATTTCATATACTATGAGCATTGACTACAATTGTACTCTTTCGCAGTCTATTCTTATCTCGAAAAATGAAACACAAATGGAACAAGGAGTAATATCAAGCACAAGACGTTCAAGAAAAGGTAATATTCGATTAGGGTAAATTTTAAGGGTCCCTCTAAAAATCACTTTCAAAAGTAAGGTGAATCTTAGGAAAAATTGTTTCGTGGGGATGGCAATTTTTTTGCAAAATTTAGGGAAAGGTTTGTGCTGCATTAGAAGGATAATTTTGCAAGATATTGTATAGTTGCATTTAGAATGCTACCATCCAAAGAGCATCCATAATGCTACTAACACCTCAGTATTTCGAAATGCCATTAGCCAATAGCATTTAGAATGGCACTCGACTGTGGCATTTAGAATGTCCATCGACTGTTAATAACATTCTAAATGTTACTACGACATGCAACATTAAGAATGTAACTAGTTGGTAGAAGTTTGAATGCTATCAACCAATAGTATTCAAAATTCTACTAATAGAAAGAATATTACTATCATTCGGTAGTATGGAGAATACTACTGGTTGGTAGTAGCATTTAGCATACTACTATTTGGTAGCATTTCAACATGTTAATGATCGGTTATATTATCATTATTCTGATTGATAGAATTACTCTTTCTATCATCTAGTAGCATTCAAAATGCTACTAGTCAAGATTACAAGAATAGGGCTATCGTCCGGTATCTTGGCCAATGCTACCAAACAAAGCAATATTCTACATGTTACCAGGTTGGTAGTATTTCAACATATTATCTATCGGTTGCATTACTATTGCTATTGGATGGTAAAATTGCACTACATTCTATCGGATGGTAGTATTTCAGCATTGGCATGTCAGTTGCATTAGCATTACTATGCTAGTAGCATTGCAGAATGCTACTGCCGATAGCATGTGCACTACTACTTTCTGGTAGTAGTATCCTTACTACTTGATGGTAGCACTCCCACCACTTTCCTATAGAAATCCATCAAGCCTATTCATTTTCACTTTACATTAGATGAGAAAACATCCTCTGCAAGTTAACAGAATCCTTCTGTAGTCTACTAACAACAACAAACAAGAAAAATATCCTCTTCCCTCCAACCCTACAAGGAAACTCATCTCTAGAGACCAAACAAGAAGTAGGAAAGTCATCTCTAGATCCCAAATAGGAATTTAGGACATTTCCAAATAGGAAGTTCCAACTCCAAGGAACATCTATTTGACTTATTACAAAAATTCCTAGATGGAAGGTCATTTCCAAAGTTCCCGAGACCCCACAGGACAACTTAAGGCTAAAATTCATAAGTTTTCTTATAAGATCCTTGTATTTCCTCAACTATACACCCTCCTATCATATCCCAATTCATTTTCACAATGGATTTATGTCGACAATTTCATAGGGCTATTTTATATGCCCCAGTTTCTTATAGACACCAAAACACTCAATAACCTTCTAACAACCTATAACAGTTCCTCTTGTACTTTTTCCATTCAACTCCCATCACACACACTATCCTTTGGAATGTCCCCTGAAGACATTTAGCATTTGACAGACTCCCACATAAATATGTGGATCTGTCACAATGAAGGCCATTTTATCTATGAAGATATCAAGTATTTGGAGTCTCATTACCAATTATCTATTGATGCAGCTACTGGTAAGTAACTAAGTTTCAAATAATCATATTACTATTTATATCATTTTTAATTTTAGGAATTTTGATTTTGTGTCTTATTTAATATTGATAAATTTTGTCTCCTTACATTTACAAGTTCCCAAATCCTTCAAAAAGGGAATTTCCTCAAGGATTTCAATAACTAGTTTCTACAAGCTATGGTGCAATTTTTCTAGGCCAAAGTCACATTACACGGTAGATATACTAATATTCCATTTTAATCCCTTTCTTATATTATTTGCACCCTTGGCAGGAAAAAATATGATTAGTTTACTTTCTTATCCTCCAAGATAAGAATTGACCTGGCCAACATTAATGTGAATGAATATGTTATCATTAATTCCACAAATTTTATTTTTACTTTGTATTATGAATATATTTACAATCTAAACTACACCAATATTCCTACCTGCACTCCACATCAAGCTTACAATTATGTCATTAACAATTCAACATGAGGTCATTCCCAACTCCCAAATTTATGTTTAATATTTTTTTTTAATCATTATAATTAATTTTAATATTTTCTAAATTATATTTGGAATTAATATTTAGTTCATTGTTGAATTATAATAGGGGATAGTTTCTAACTACAACCAAAAGAGAGGTTGTCATAAGAGGACATTTCCCTCTAGATTATGTAGATTCTCTTAGTTTTTAGAAGATCAACACACCGAGGACACCACTCGGTCCACTCCACAAATAAATGCTTATCAAGTGAATCGGATGAGTGGTTCTTTAACTCCTCATCCAATTGACACATCCACCATGCCACTAATTACATGTTTTTAATATTTCTATATTCCATTTCCAATATGTTTAATGTATATATAATTTCATATAAATATACATTAAAAATTTATAACTTTTTACATTCCTTTGTGCAGCAACCTCCAAAGTAGCTTAGGTTTGTATCATCGGGCTGGTTCACCCTAGCCCAAAAAATTGTAAATGAATTTATCCCGCACAGGATCATCGATATATATCTTCATTACCATAGGGTATGTATCTCATTTAATTTTAAATTTTTAATCTATTTTTAGTTGTTATAAATTATATGGTTTTAAACAAAGAAACTAATAAATGTAATTTGTTAATGTATAATTACATTTAGATCAACACTACTAGTACCAATCACACTCCCAGTCTTTTCAGTATACCCCTCAACAACAACCACAATAACTACATGACACACCACTCGTATACTAACTACAATCTACATGAATAAGTAAAGTTTTTAATAATAAATGATATATAATTTTTTATTCCTTTCTTATTATATTTTTTCCTTTCAATTTTCTCATGTTTTTCTACTCGATTGTTGTAGCGGTGCCTCCTCTACATCCAATTCAAAATATAGTTGATTCTTTGAAGAAAAAATATGCCACCACCGCCACAACAAAATTTCAAGTCCACGGGAAGTGGAAAACATATTTATTTTAATGATCCATCTTCAAGAATGGGAAACCTTAATTTTGTAGCAAAGTTTCCAGCTTTGTTTTTGGGAAATGTTACTAGTGCATGGGGTTTTTCTATTTTGAATGAAATTGATTTGGATGAGGAATATCTTGGCATTTAAAGCGCCAGTGGGGATCAGTCAGAGGCCCATGGAAATTTCAATACACAAGATATGATACTTGGGATATGGCAACCTTATCCAACAAGAGAACATAGATCAAACACACCTTCTACTAGAGAAACGACCTTAAATGATGATAAAAAACTAGTTTTTCACTTGATAGTATTTTAGCTGACAATTGTCTAAACAAATTTAATGATATTTTATCAAAGGAAATAGAACTATTGAGATTATGGGAGTTTAGAGCTAAATTTTTATTAAGGAAATAAATTCTCAATTTAACAACCACTCCTAAAGACATTTATTGTATTCTTTAGTTCAAAACAAACCAACTAAGATTGATATTTTGATGAATCAAGTTGTGTCTAGTACTGTTGTCTTTTCAAATACTTATAATGATGATGTGTTAGATATAATGTTGAAAAAATAGAGAATTTAAATGTAGAAGCACAATCCTACCATAATATGTGGTCAAGAGACAAGGGCCTTGTTGTTATTGTGAATGCGGAAAGGGATAAGGCATTGGTAAGTTTTAAATAATTTTCAAATGATTTTCAAATAAGTTTTTAAATATTATTAATTAATTTTTGTTTTTAAAATGCGGTCAAGTACTAGGGATTTGAAGAATGAGGCAACAATGCTTGATGTCCATTTAAAGAGTGCAAGGAAAAGTTTAGTTGCAGTAGTGGATTTAAAGCAAAAGCTTTTATTTTAAACAAGCGCATAGTACATTAATAAAGAGCATGAAATGTATCCTAATATATTGTTGAAGAAGAAAACGGAAGAGGATCAAATGTTATTTTCATGCAAATGTAATGTAGTGAATGTAAAATAAAATACTTTCAAATATAAATGTAATCACAAAGGACCTAGTCCATTCAGTTGTTTTAAAAGAGGGTTCTTGTGCAAATGATTCAGTAACACAAATGAAAGATTCTACTTGTGAAGGATGAAGCTGCAATGTAAAAATTGCAAATTTTACATTTGAAACTAGATGTAAAACAATTTAATATTTAATACTATGTTCTATAAATATATATATACTTTTCTAGTAATTTATATCTTCTTCATTATATGAAAATATTGAGAGTTTCAATTATATGGTGTTGTACTTGTTTAATATTCATGCATAAGTTCTCCAAATAAAACCATAATGTTATTAGTATATGCAATTGATTCTTATCATTTTCAAACACTTTTTATTGACTAAAGTTGGATTTAGTTTTAACTCAATAATATGATATGATATTATGTTGATTTTAAAGACAACAAAAAATAAGTATGACATTTCTCGATTAAAAACTCTAAACAACAAATTACAACACTGATAATATTATTCAATAAAGAACACACTTATATCACAAATAGCAAGTTACATACATGCTTACATCTTTAGTCGATATCAATGTAGATCAAATAATTATTGACTATTTAGGTCTTCAAAACTCAAATTGTTATCATATCTTTCATTGCTATTTTTAGGCATTGTTTCAATATTTATGTCTTCTTTGTTTTTTTATCCGTTGTATTAGAATTAAATACCCCTCGATTTTTGCAAGAGAATTCCATACTGCCATTACTCTTTTATAAGGAAATGTATCCACATCATATAGTAAAATGTACAATCTCAAACAAGTCTCAAGTTGTTTATTCAGTCTATTTAGATATTTTGATTTAACAAAAGTTAATGCACTAATAACCCTTTTGTCTTCAACTAATCCCAATACCATTGTTTGACACAATTCATACAATCGTAAATATTTACTAATTTTCTCATGTAGGATGTTACTAGGATACAAATTTTTCCATAACCGTGTAATTGCACCATTATCTGTTGGTTCACTTAGTAAGTCATATTGTTCAACCATTGTGATGCTGAAATGAGTTGATTGACATGAAATTAATTCCTTTTGAAGAATACCCTTAATTTGAACTCCATTACATTCTACTAATTTTCCAAAATGCTTAATGAGAGTACCCATGTGTCTTTTATATGAATCACTTATAGCTTTCTTACCAACTACAGGATTCCAAAATATAGGATTGACCACTACCATGGCCTTAAGAATCTCATCCCTTTTAAATCATTCTCTGATCTCATTGGATAAGAATTGTGAAATTTTCTACAATTTTATTCTTGTTTGAGATATAAGACCTTCGTATAAATTATGTGTTATAGGTACTTCTTCAATGTATGTTCCAACAATATCCACTCTTTTTAGAAAGTGTGCATTTGAATCTCATTCCCATTTACAAGGATACAAAGATGACCACTTATATTGAATCTAAAATAGCTTTTAGGATCCTTTAAATTTGTTATAGTTTTCTAACTACTAAATACATGTCCTTGAAAACATTCATCAGAGTTGTATAACAAATCTAGTGTTTGACATACATGTTTTCTCAATCTAATGAAGTCAACTATATAAATGGATCTTTCTTGAGCATGTTTTGTTAAGGAATTGATTTAGTTCAACATTGGTAGAATCCTGCAAAGTGTCAACAATGTTTCCAAATATGTTAAGCGGTAAAGCAGATCTTTTACCTTATCTACATGTATACGATTTAAACATGAAACCATCTAATGATGGATATTAATCAAAAAATTACATGTGTAGGCTCATACATGGAAATCCATTTTGTATCAACATCTATAATAAGTTTTGTTTACCATCTGATCACTCCAATTGCAAATTTATGAAACTCTAAAAATATTTTTGGGCTGCTTGACATAGATGTGTGCAATTCACTAGATAATATTTTCAACTTTATCAACATTTTCAAATGTGATAACTATCTTGTGTGTGAGATTCATTCTATGAGCCATGCAATAAATTAGAATCATGGAAGGTGCAATGATGTTTGTAGGGGACACATAGACCCATTTTATGACCCTACATTATTAATGCACCATCAACACCAACACATATAAGATTTATATCTATTGAATAATCATCCATCCCAATTATATCCTTCAAATTAGATATAATCAATTTGTAAAGATATTTAGCATTATAATTTTCCTTTATTTTATCGAACAACTAAAAGATAAGGTTTCCTTTTATGGTATTAGTTCTCAAAAGTATAAACATGCATGAAAACCCAAGATGTGTTGTCCACTATTGTAACCTCATCAATGGAAAGGGAGATAAAACTTGCATTCTTGACTTTCTCTTTCAAATCCTCCTTTTCAATCATTGCAAGATATTTTTCCATTTCCCAAGCACTATTATCTAACCAATGTGATTGTGGAAGGTTAGGAAACCCATTAAACTTAAAAAATTCTTAAATTTTGAAAAATATGAAATAGGTCTTCCCATTTTAAGAATGAAGAATACAGTTCAAAACTATGTATTTTTTCCTTAAGATTTTCATTTACAACTTTTCCAAATTTTGCATTAATTGTTCCTCCTTTCTCCATAAGTTTTTGACAATGTTTTTATTCATTGTTATACTCCTCCACATATCTTACATGCATGCATTCTTTTGCAGTTTTCCATCTATGTGTTTTTGTTATTTTTCCATAATTTTCCTTAATCACATATACTTTACCACAATGTTTCTCAGTTGTGTCTAATTTTAGTTGTATTTTATGGTATTTTCCTAATTTCCAACTAAAAAGGTACATCTACAATATTTTGGAGTATCATTACCATTTCTAGCTTTACAGGTTCAATGAATTGATATTTTTCTACCCATTATACCTTAAAAGACATTCCAATTATCTAGGTAGTTTTCTTCCTTTTCAGAGATTTCTCTTTTTGAAGAGTATTGTCAATATCGTCTTCTACTTAAATCTTTTCATTATAACATTCATCTATTGAAGGCCTTTGGTAATGAGGATTGTCTTCCAGGATTGGCATTTCATCATCAATTATATCTTCATCTACTAAAATATTATTTTTTTCTTTAGGGGTTTTTGTATTCAAACACTTAAAAGGTTCAACTATGACAAAGTTATATATTTTTTAATCTTAAAGTAAACTGAAAAAATAAAGAAAATTTTAATGATAATATGTTACATGTGTTACTATTTATAGTGGATGCAACTTAAATCCTCATTTTTTTAGTTGGTTGAAATAATTTAATATGCTAATTTTTCTTTTGAGTTGATCTATCATGTTTTCTTTATTTATAGAGTCAATTGTACCTACCAAGTGTAATTTTCAAAGAGGTCAATTCTATATTTTAAAAATTGTAAACGGCTGGTGAAATTTTTTGAATCTTTATAGTACAAAACTATTTAGTAGAGTACACACTACTACGGCGAGTAACATTGTATATGCTATCTGGTCGGTAGCATTGTACATGCTACTGTCGAGAGTATCATTGTATATGATATTGACCGGTAGCATTGAACATGCTATGTAACACACCAAAATTACCAACACAAGGACAACACAGTGAAATACCGGATAACTTTTTTTTGACTTACTTGAAGATAATACGACACTACACAAGTTCTCTAGGGAATACAATCAACTAAAGACATGCTTTCCACAACACGGACCCACATTGGTTACAGATAAACATGAGGCACACACTTAGGACACAATGGTTCATCTAAAGTATGCAATTTTACAACAAGGTTTTCCCACAGAAGGTTTCTTTAGAATCATGTTTTAGCTGTAAGTGTTCTTACATTCTTTACTTTTCACAGAGGAATCATAATAGGAGAATCTGAAAGTCATGTCTCCTTTGAAGAATTTTCCCCTACCTTGATAATGTTAATAAACAGTGTAAACCAATTATTGGATGGTAAGAGGTTGCTTCATTAACTTGATTAACTGGTTCATTGGTTAGGAGGCAGTTTGTTTATCAAGGCTCTTAACTTCATCAAACTGTTTTCAACGTTGTGCTTTTAAACATATATGTTTTACCCCTTTTAAGCGGTCATATTTTTATTTTATTTTATTTTTACAGTACATGACTGTCTAAGACTTGGATTCTTCATTAAGATCTTATTAGTGGTTAAAAAGGATTTCATTGGGGCAAGAGTCTAACCAGAATTGTTAAAGGTTTCACTTGGGCTTCACTTGAAGAGATAGACATAAGTATACTGTTTACTTTTTCAACGGGCAAGATAGGTCGAAGAGTTTCTTAGTCAAGTTCCTTCTATTTATTATAATCTTATTATCTTCCAAGAATTCAATCATTGATTTCACCTTAAGACCGATCTGAGGATTTACCACAATAAGAGATTGTTGATTAGTTTACGCGGGATCACAAGGTATATTTGTTTCTCTTGTTTTCTTTTTGCTAGGTTCCAAAACATAGTCCTTTACCAATCGACACAAGACCAAGGTAACTAGAGCGATGCAAGATGATTCAAGTTCGGATAATTAGAATTAGGTTTGACAATTCAAGGATAAATCATATTCTGAAAAGTGAAAATTCAACAAAGGATACGCATGTCAAAACAAGTTCATTTAATCTTATTGACAATAATATTTCTCAAATTGACTTTCAAACGATAACAACAACCTACAAGAGAACAATACAAAATTATAACACAATGCCTTCTAGATAGCCTCCACAATTTCCATACCAATGCTGTAAAGTAAAAGAAAAACATTCGTACAACAGCAGTTCCTAAGAAGGCTGGAATCCACTTTCTACACGTGTTTCTTTTCTCTCTCTCTTTTTTTTTTCCTTTTCTACTCAAAAATCCTCCTGCACATTTGTTAGCACATGTCAGTTCGCAAGAACTGAGCACGATAAAAGCTATAACATTAAGACATTATGTTGTTATCTAACTGTTTCAAGGAAGAAAAGTACCGTTGAAGAAGAAAACAATAATTCAAGAGTCTAAACAAGAGCAATTAAAGAGCTGTCCAAAAGCATAAAATGTCTAAATAAAAGGGATGGCACTAACTCTATTCAATTATCATTTTCACATAGGAGCAGTTAATAAACATCATAGTGAATTTCACCCATATCACAATAATGACCGTCATTAACAAGATAACATTTCGAAACAAAAACAATTACAGAAGAGAATTAATTTGAAACGTGATCTATCCCTATTTGATTAAGTTAGTTCACCAAGCCAAGGATTCACTATGCCACTGGAAGATCCCAAACAATCAATCGACATGAGAATATCTAAACCAACATGACTTATTAATATTAAGATGATGTGCCTATAACAGTTAATTTTATGTCAGTACAGAATAAATAAAAATGGAAAGAAAAGGGATGAAATGCACAAATGACCTCGCATGGGTCACATCCTATCCTAACAATCCTTCTATTAGACTTTCTTCTAATCAAGAGAATGTCTTAAGAAAAAGGACAAACTTGACAAGACCAAACATATCCATTATAAATCTTACAGGAGGGTTACTCAATCATTCACAAGAACACAACACAAGATACATAGCTTCCAAAGGATCTGTCGTCAACAACAAGTTGACTTAAACCTTTCTGGTCAATACATAACCATTCTACTACAATGACAGCAAGGAGGTCGTATCACAATGATCATCACAAAAACCAGTCAATCAAAGAGTTTCCAAACACACTAACCTATGAGTCACAGGAGAATGAAATTTAAGCATCTTTACGGAGCAAAACGTAGAGTAATTTCTTACGCATAAAACCCACATCCCAATTTTAAGATTTGAAAACTTCCTCACTAATGATCCAGTAGATCTCGTATCCTCCAACGTGTGTGAAACAAAATCAAGGTACGAAAAAGAGTATTTCCTCTGACATTTTAAACTATCCAAAAGAAATGTGAGTATCGTCAAAAGAAGACATTCCATAGGATCAGCTACATTCCTCAAAACATACAACAGTTACCAAGGGAGAGAAGGTGATTCCAAAGACGACAATCTCCAAACGGTGAACATGAATTGATATCAAATTATGACGATCAACCATGACACTCGAAGAATAAAAGTATTTCTTTGAGCGATTCAAACAAGTAACAAAAGCAACTAACCTAGTTGAGAGTAATATCAACTTGGCTCAAATCGATAATCAGTCAAGCTAAGCACACACCAAGCCAACCGGGAAGGGTTACTAGAAACTAAAAGAAAAGAATAGAGACAGGAAAAGCATCATTCACCTATACACAATGCACTTGCAGTACTCAATCCCTAATTCGCAAATACTCGACATAACCCAGAACTAAAGATCTCGAACCGAAACAAGAATAAGAACAAAACAGGAACTGTAAGGTTGAGTCCAACAACAATGTTTGATAAAACATTCAAATCGTGAGACCAACATAAGGAACTAGGGGGTGTTCATTACAGGACCCCCACCTCTTTTGTTTTATTAGACTTAAGAACAAAGTTCACCCAACTAATATTTATTAAAACCCAAAAACAATATAAAGGCTTCAACCAACGCAATCATTTCTAACGCCAAAAGGAAATACAAATGAGCAAGGGAAGTGGAAACCAAACAGTATACCATCACACGAGACATTTATAGGAAGATTAGAGTTAATTAATGAATCAGTTAAATAACAGCATAAGAATCAATGGTATAGAGAATATCGTGCCTGATTAAGCTCCCGCAGTCGATAACAAGATGGACCGGGCCTACAACAGCAACCGAAGCCTAATTCCATTTTCTTCAAGCTCGTTGGGCGCCCAAACATCGAACATCTTCACGTTGGCACAGGTAGGAGTTCACGGCCAGGGTGGGTGGTCTAAAATATTTGCCATCATCCTCCCAACACCGCTCCAAGATCAGCCCTAGAACTTCTGTAGGCCCCATTTTTGGCAAATGAACTTAATCCTTCGTCATTCATCCAAACACCTCCACCATCTCCATATGCATCTGATTGCTTCTAATTTGGACCTCCTAACCTTGGTGCTCTCATGTTAGGAGCAGCCCTAGTCTGAGACAAAGCAAAAGAAGATGGCTTTACAACCAAGAACAATCTCTTGGTACAGGCTCCATAACCATAAAACAGTCCCTAGACTTAGCATCCTCACCTTTTCCCTGCATCCCATAACCTGCAATCATGGCTGTCCATGAGAATACATCACTTTTAGGCATTTGTTCAAATACTCGACGTGCAACTCTAAAATTCCCACATTTGCAATACATGTCTACAAGGGCATTCATTACTATAATAAACAAATCAAAACCACTTCTTAGTATGAAGACGTGGATCTCCTTCCCCTGATGCAAGTTCGACAGGTGAGAAGTTACTGGAAGAACAATTGCAAAGGTAACATTGTTGGGCTTCATGTCAGCCAGATGCATTTGTTGAAAGAGATCTAAACTTTCCTCATAATGTCCACTCTGTGCATACCCTGCAATCATTGTAATCCATGACACTATTGTTTTCTCAGTACATGTTCTGAATCTGAACAATATCCTGCTACCTTCATCTCCCAAGACATTTTCTCCAACATTGCATAGATCTCCTGAAAGTTTTCTTGCAAGGCAAACAGTGCTTCATGAATATTCTGATATGAAACAAATCCACCTCTATGAGATCCTCTTCCATGAGTTACATCGAAGAACAAGCAAGGTTTCAGTAGAGAAACTCTGTAATAAATTTCATCAGGTCTGCTGGTAACAGTCACACTGTCACTTAATCGGATTTGATAAAAATATCTTGTAGGAGAATCTCGAATTTGAGGGTGCAGAGATATAGAACAGAAACAACAAAGCTGTACAACCTGCTTGGTGGAGGCGCTCAAAAGACTTTGACCAAACTGCAACCTTCTGCCGCCTGGCTACTCTTGTTACGGGCTGTTTGCTGTGGATTTCCGACCAGGACACACCTCGTGGCACCCAAAGAACGTGGAGGTAACACGTCTACTTCCCCAGCTGCGGCTTCATCTAAAACCGCCATATCTAACTCATGGCTATACGCTGGAAAACTTCCGGTCAGCAAAAAACAGTATTGAAGCAGCACTAGAAACAGCGGTGACACAACACTCTCAAATTTGCCTCGCAAAAAATTGCCTCAAGGTTCGACCGAGCTTCTTCCACGCTAGATCTGTCACCTGGACAGAAGCGACTTCCCAAAATGAAAGGGCAAGGCAGCTCAACTAAGACTTTACCTCGTTTTTTTTCCGCTACAGCTGCAAGATCTTGCAACAACTGATCGTGACTGTGGTCGCGTGCAACCAGAACATCAGGATCCACACCAACGGTTCCTTGGACTCACCCTGTAGCAGCTGTCGCACCCAGCTCTCTCTGGGCCACGGATTTTCTGAGATAAGCTTACTTCTCTACCCTGTAGCTGCTGAAAACGGCCAAATGCCTCCTCACGGCACTCCCAGGAGAAGTTTTGTTCTGCGCCCCCCGGATTTCTGCCTGTACAGCATGATTTTATGAGAACCCACGCCCACCCTTGCAACAGTCGAGGAAGGAAATGAAGGCAACAAGTCTGCTTTGCTAGCTTGAAGCTTCATCTAAAACGGCCATACAAACTCACGCGGCCAGCAGGGAAGGCGCTTGGACAGAGCAGGTTTTACTTGGCCTCTCACCCACTCCACACGCAGCCCAAGAAGAATGCACCCAAACTCCACCTAAACGCATTGAAAGAGGATCAAAAGAGATCACGGCAAGGAAAAACGGACTCCACCCCTTTCCTCACGTAAGCGACAAGACAAGGTCACGGGTAGGAGTGGTTGGGAGGTGACCAAATGCACGAGGATCAAAAGAGATCACGGCATCTCCACTTTCCTCACGATGACAGCCATGCCGATGACAGGTAGGGTGGTTGGGAGGTGACCAAATGCACCCACGTGCCATAAGACTTGCCAGGTTGGCCATGGTGGCGGGTAGAAAAAGACTCCAATGCCTGCACGGGCATTACATGCTACTCCAGCCGATAGCATAGACAATGCTACTAGATGGTAGAATTTTACATGCTATCGTCAAGTATCATAGATAATGCTACTATATGGTAGCATTATCCTCAAGCATCGCTAGTAGCATTGTGGATGCCCAGACAACAACAATGTGGACGTCAATATGCAAAACAATAAAATAACAATTTAAAATACCTTAATGCAGGTTGTCAATATCTAGTTGATCTTGATCTTTAAAGAAAAAATAAATTATGAAGAATATTTGATATTTGGAATTTGCATACATAATTGTAAATAAATAATTAGTATATATATGAAGGAAAATTAGACAAATTTCAATTTCACGCTAAAGGCTATTTAAATTAATGTTGTTTATTGGTGTAAATGTTAAGTGAACTCGACCCTAAAATAAACTTGTACTCTATAAAATTTAGGTGACTCAAATCCTAATTCCTACAAAGAAAATTTTCCAAATCTAAATTTTAAAACTGGAATATTCGTAAATTTTAAAGAATATTTGCCACTAAAATTAACCCTACATTTTGTTACAAAGGAAAGCATCATTTTCACTACATCCACAAGTCATCCCTAGGGTTCTTATCCCCTCTTAGAATCCACGATACACATTCTATAATCTCCATTCAACATGTTATCAATTACAATATTCTTTGGCTTTCCACAAGGTACGCTCTTCCTATCTACTTTATGCTACCAAATATTCATTCACCAAGCATAAAGTGGGGGAAAATGTAGACATAAAATTATGCACTTATTATTATTACATTATGCCTCTAGTATGTCATTATATGCATGATTCTTAAGCAAGAAAACTAGACATTGATAACATTTTTTTCTTTACATTGACATTGTTTTACCTTTCCATGCTTTTATCCTCTTCTTTTTTGAATTGTGCCATTCCTTTTGGACATATCACAATGTGTTACTCGCTTAATAATTTTGTATTTATCTCAGAGAGTCTTTCGACATAAGCGTCCGGTAAGGGATAGGAGAGGTCGATATACTCTTTGTCCCCATGTGGGTGCCTTTTTCCTCTCAATTGGTTTTTACATTTTTAAGTTACACACCACTTGTTCATATTTTTTAATTTGTATTTATCACTATGGGTCAGCTTCTAATGTTGTTAATGTCAAAATTCAAGAAAAGGAATCATATATATACACAACCTACTAACTATTCTAAGGGGTGATTAGGATATTAATTTTTATCCGTACTACTTGAGCAAAAGGAGCAACTTAAGGATTGTATTTGGGTTGCATTATTCACTACATAGGAAGGGAAAATTCTAAATTCCATGACATACATCATCTTGGGGAAAATTATTTATAGCTTTTTATCTTGGTGCTACTTGCACAAGGGAAACCTAACTTCGAGGGACATGGATTTTATCTCTCACACACACACCATGACTACATTGTATATAAAATGTAGTGCAACATTTGGTGAAAATAACATTAGGGTGGCCATCAAGGTCACTAAATCAAGCATATGCATCTTTTATTCTAGCTAATGTCCACTTGAGTCCTGTCAGTAGGTAGCTAGGGTTTATTTTCTAGGTACAAGTGTGACATGAGAACCCTAAAGCAAAGTCACCGTGACATAGAGTTGAGTAATGTAAAAACTATGAAACACTAAAAGAACTACATCCGAACTCTTCGCCAAGATATCAATCCCGGGCCTTCGGACACTAACACCCCAGGAGATATTATCCCACATACCTTTTTATCAATGTTTTCCAGACAAAGCATATATAGTCTAGATTGAGCATAATCAGCCATTTTTCTAGCCCCGCATCCACTGCGCAGATAGTTATATATCAGCTAAGTCACTCTGATCCTCTTGTTGATTACACTTGTTCATCATTGTACTTTGGCATATTACATTTATTTTTATATTTATGATTTGATCCAGGTTATCTTATTAAGATTTATTTTTTGTTAAATCATAGGGTTTCCCACCAATGGTAAAGTTTTGAGAATGATTCATATCATTCGAGTGGTATCATAAATGTGTGACACCTTGGGTTTTAGAGTAAAGGTCATCGAGTTAGTCATAAATTTGCACATAAATTTTAAAATTTCCACCACACATACATTCAAGGCCATATAGAAGAAGTCAAAATTGTACAAAAAAATTCAAGCCCATACAATAGTATTATATTCCTTAACATGATATGTTTCTAGGTAAATTTCTAGAGTTGAAGCATTTCCAAACTCATAACAAGTATTTTCATCTTCTCCACACTAAATGCTTCATGTACCACTCTACATAACTAAATACTTATCCCTTTGTTTTTTTGCACAATCTTGTTATTATTTTATATTGCTTTGTGTGGATTAGTGTGTTATTCGAATGTGCATGGTTCATGTTAATTAATTCATTTAGAATAATCACCTATAATGATCCCTTACATTCAAATATTATATAATAAACAATCATTTAATATTTTTAGAGTGTAAACACCCGCTACTTTCACCAAATTTTTATCAACCAAGATCCCATGGAGGGAGAGGTGAGGTCATAAGATTGGATATTTATAATAGACCACTAGATATGTACTTTAGAATTGTAGAAAAAAATTATTTGCAATTGATCTAAGTACTAGAAGAAAATAATGAAAAACGCATCTATGATTTGAATACCTACATGTGGTACATTGTTAAGCTTGTGTTAGTTTTATACCATATGAGATTCATGAATATTCTCTAGAATCATTTTTTAACGACCATAATGCATTCACCTACATACATGCATATGTTATAAATTAATAAAAACTTAAAGTGAGATAAGATAAATGTATAACTCATGTATCATTCTTTGTTAGGAAATAAGAGATAAAATATGCGAATAATCCCTTATAGAATCGCAATAAGATACAAACTAATATGCGAGAAAATATTACGTATCTCAAATAAAAGTGCGAATAAATAACACAACACGAGAGACAAGATTTAACATGGTTCACCCAATTTGGGCTACGTCCACCAAGAATCACTTGCTCGATTTTATTATAAGCCTTCACTCTCTCAATACAATACCCAGATCCGTTTGGAGCTATGCTCAACAAACTCTACAGAATTCACACTCGAATTCAAAACACATCTGCAATACATTTGCTTATCTATTTATCATATGCATAAGACCATATAAATAGACAATTACTTAAGTAGTTTTACAAAACCGTGGGTATCAAAACCATGGGCAAAACTCGTCCCATAAACCTATGGGTCAAAAAACTCGCCCATATGAGAAAAGCACATTTCCCGATATGTTGGGTGCATTTTTCGAGGCCAAAAAATTTATGCCTAAAAAAATAAAATCGGCTGGTGAGGATACATGAAAAGTGTATAAGACTACTCTTAGTGTACGATCTTGAACACTTTCACACATGAGAACAGCTCCAAAACCTAACAATTACTACATGTTTTTTATTAAAATATATCGCTTGAATTTCTGCAATGAATACATTAAAAACTAGTTGTTTATAATTTTTATAGACAAGAAGAGACTATAATTAGGTATCGAGAGTAGTTACCTTACAAATAAATTTGTATTTAATCTATTAATAGTGAAAGTCAATCAAGTCAATAACTTGATTGATAATCTTATCTATAAATTGATTAAGAAAGTATCCAATAATTATATTACTAATAATATTACATGTGCATATTAATCACATAAAATAGTGTATGGTTAATTAGATACACTAACAAAATGTTGAACCATCATCATTGATAGTTTTGAATACATAATAGTAGAGACAAGAATTTTACTTCCCATCTATTCATCTTTTTCTTAAACTTTTGAATGAATCACTCCCATATTTGAGAAAGGGAAACATTGATACAAAAGGGATTTCCCACCTATCTCATGATCTTTCCATGCTTTAGTTTCATTAAATATTTAGTTATCCATTCAGAAGGATTAGTTTCTCCCATGATAATGGATTTCGTTTTATGTAAATTTATAGCTTCGATCCTAAGGCCATATAACAAATATCATGGACTTCATATCATTTTTAACCTCAAACTCTTCATTTTGTAGGAGCGGTGTTTTTCATCAACAAAGTGAGAGCTGAGATTATATTCATGTTGAGGGAAATAAATGCTTTTAATTTTCCCCAAAGAATAAAATTCCTTAAACAGTAATTTTAAGAGGTTTGGAGTTACAAAATATTTGTAAAGTTTTAAGAGAACAATCCATGAGGTAGCATGCAAAATATGTTGGCTTTGAAAAGTTTAGGCAACAATTAAAGTTGTTAGAGGTTGTATGTGATAGAGAGTTCCTGCAATGAAAAAGTGTGTAGTTAACATCATAGTGTGGATGCTTAATAAATGTAAATAGAATTACATTGTGGGTAAGTAGACGGTGATAACCTGTATTTGATCGTCAAAAAAGGCTTAAGAACTGGTTGCATCTATTGTTGATGTCATGCACTGGATGAAAATGTAATTTGTAATTAGTTTCACAGACATTCATGTAAAGTAACTTAACGATGAAGAGATTGCTCGGAAAGAATGGGAAAACGTAATTTACTTATAATGAGGAGAGAGATACCTGTTAGCTTCAATTGCTGACAACATCCTTAGGCGTTCCTCTTCTAGCAATCTTTGTTTTACATTCCTTGTTGTTTTGATTTCTGAGTAGCGCTCAAAACTAAAAGGGGGAGATATTCTCAAATGGTCAATGGACCTAACTCGGGATAATGCTGTGAAAGTCAACCCCGGTTTCTCATCATCTCCAATATCAACAGTTGCTTTAGGTAAAGTTAATCCTTGAGACTTGTGTATGGTAAGGGCCCAAGCCATTTTTAGCGGCACCTGTTTGCGATTGCCTCTTATTACTGGTAATATAGGAATGGATTTAGGATTTATGGGGTCCCATGCAGGACCTCTGTAGTTATCAAATTTTACTATTACAGACATGGGCAAGCTGGGCGGTTTGGAGCCAGCGGTGTAGATAATGTCTTGTATAGTACCAATAGAACCGTTAACTAATCCAGTTTCAATGCAAAGGTTACAGAGTAACATAACACGTTGATCTGTATAGAGGAGGAGACTTCATTTTCCAACTGGTCATCATCTGCATCTTCTAATCCTGAGCACCTCGTATATTCGGCAACACTCTCAGGGCGATCGGCCTGGATAAAGACTTAAGCATGTGTTTGTTATGCAGACGAACAAATTTTTTAGTTGCATATAAGTGGATTGTTGAATCAAAGGATTCTCTTGTGCCCTGGCTGAAGCAAGCATTTATCTGTTTCATGAGTGTTTCCCAATCATGGAAAATAGGTTCAACATTTCTAATGTTTTTCAAGATCGTGCGGAAGATGATTTGTTGTGGATCACTTCCTTGTTGTCAAAATATTACATCTAAGGTAACGACAATGTTGAAAGTGTCCCAAAGCCTTCTCCCAATTGTGTTTCCTGGAAGCGGTGTAAAAAGACCATTACAAGTGGAGATGAATACAAACTAATCATGATCATTGTAAAAGAAAGAACCTATTAAATAATTAAGAATTTGTGGAGGGTTAAAACACGATGCAAGCTTACCGACATATATTGGGATGTCCCTCACAGGAGGTAGTTGAGCAAGATCTCCAACAAGAATCATTGATCTACCACCAAATGGTTCGGTTGCGTGTGATGGGAATGCTTGTTGGAGTCGATCGTTGATGTTTTTGAACATTTTGGGACCTAAAAAACTCATCTCATCTATGAGAATGTAATGCACGTGTTTCATTTCTTCTTGAAACACTGCCAGTGTTTTTCCTTTTAAAGAATGGACATCCCTAATCGGGATTCTAAGACCATTATGTATTGTTCTACCTTGTATGTTGAAAGCAGCAACACCTGTAGGAGCAAGGAGCAATAAAGGGCTTTTTCCATTTATTGATCGAGAGTCCAAGGTGTTCCTTATACACTGGATCGATATGATTTACCAGTCCCAGTTGTTCCTTGAATAATCATTTTGAGTGGCTCTTGATTGCCTATATGGTCACAATGACCCACGACCATGGAATATGCAATGTGTTGTTCTACAGATAAATTGTGTATAGGGTTGAGGTGTTCTAGAGCATTATTGGTTATTGGAATGGAGGAACGAATGCTATCTAGAAAATGTACACATGTATCATGTAATGGTGGCGGTAAAGAATGTTGGCTCCAATCATGGTCGAGGTCGTAATCACGATGACCAAGCAACTCGATATCTAAAAATTACATGTCATTATGTGGGGCCAATGCAGACATGAGTTCCCATTCATCCATATCTGAAGGGCCTACCTCTAGGTTTTCTTCGACGTTATCTTCACCACATCATCAGATGTTGGTGATGTTTGCATGCGATCAATGTGCCAAGCATGGTATGTACCCCTTATAGATTCCCAGGAGTGTACTATTTCTTCATTTGTGATGTCGATATCAACAGAAATATTTTGAAAGGGTTTATATAGGAGGCTCTCACTCCAACAAAATTCCACATATTCATCTAATTCTTCATCAGGGATGGAGTAAAATCTTGGCCATACGCGCACTATAGCTTGTGGCTCACGAATTTTCCATTGTTCATTTTTACGTTTTGGAGAATAAGACCATGACCTAGCAACATCCAACATTGCAATATTTTCTAGTTGTGAAGGGCGATGAACATACGCATGTAGGAAATTAGAATCAGTTGAATCGTCATCAATGTTTAGTTGGACACGTCTATACACCCTTCGGCCAACACTAAGTGTAATAAATTTTCTACTACACTCCACAAGTGGTAGCTTTAACAACATATGACATGTTTCTTGTGCACCAATATCACACTCTGCTATTGTGTCTGTAAGGAATTTTTGGTATGCACACAATGTTGGGTCTTGGGAATGATTGCGTAGAACCCGTGTTAGCATGTCATGATAACTCTCTCTTTTTTTTCTTGCTTTTGCAACATACTTTGCAATGTAATTCAAAACTACTCGGTGGGAAAGGATGGGTTGACAATCTATGTTTTCCCTCCAAAGTGAAAGCATATTGGGATTATGTACATTGATTCTTGTCATCATTGCGTGTAGGAAGATATTTTTTTGACTACCGTCTTCATCTACAAATAATTTTGATTCTGCTTGCAACTCCCAAGGAGCTTTATACCGACAAACATTTATGGACCCTTTTTTTCGCAGCATGTGTCCAATGTGCACTTTGTGTGTCTTTCAACACGATTTACAATTTCTTCATAATCATGTCTTATATCACACTGCATTATTTGGAATGTGTCCATCAAACAAGGGTCATCATTGGTAGATCTTGAAAAATGGTTATTCCTTTGACTCTCGTCTCTTGGATTCCATGCATTAATAAAATTATCATAATATGCCTTTGATTTTGCAAGTTGCGATGGATCATTCCAATCCATATTTTCAACATCTGGAGCATCCTTTAGCCAAATGACCATATGTCTATGAACTGATGATCGATATTGCCATTCATTCCTGCAAGAAATGGACAGAGATAGTAGTTGCATATAAGTGTCACACACAATGATTGGATATGAGTTTTTCGTCAAATACAATGCAAAATAATTTGACATGATTGGGGAGAAGAAAGAGGATACCTTGACCAAATGTTTGTTGTACAAGTGCTTGATGAGGACCTCATCAATGAAAATCTTGAAGCGGTGATGCATATACATAGCAACAATATGTGGATTGGTAATTATGTTTTTACTCCTCCAATGGTAGCCCTCTGCAACATTACTTGGATGCGAGCTAGGCATGACTTGATGTAGGTCTGGCCATTTGGTATCTGCCATGCTTAATGTAATGAAGAATGTTGGACACCCTAATTGTGTAATCATGTCCATCAACTCATTCTTACATGTTGTCCAATAGGCCCTAGTACCTCTAATGTTGGTTACATAACGCATTACTTGCTCAGGAAGCTTGTCATCTAGCATATCTCGAAGGTGGTGGCGGAGATCTTGAATAGTAGTTGGTATGTTGTCACCCACATTTTTCTTCACAAACAATGATGCAGTGGATTGCGTTCGGTGCCTCAACATAAGGTTCAACAAGAAATACCTGAATCTTGGATGGGCACCAAATCTATTGTCATGGTATTTCATCAAATGTAGAGCATATTCATGTATACATAACTTTTTTATTCAAGGTTGCAACCATTTAACTTCACCATTTGGAAATAATGTAGGGAAGGCCATGTCAAACAAACCTTCAGTATTGTATTCGTTAACTGGAGATAGCCCAATAGTAGGCCAATCAATTCTGTCAATGGCACCAGGTCCTTCATTTTCAATAATGTTTCTTACCTCTTCCATTTCATGGCGTGTGTTTCCCATTCTTATTGCAAAAGACGATGGTTGTTGCTTGAAGTTCTTCAAAATTTGATGTAGTGGGGTCTTCAACAAAGTCATCGACATTGTGATTGTCGTCAATTTTGACTCAACAAATTGGAGGCTCTGAGATATGTCCATTTCTTCTTCAGGCAGTTCAAAAATGGCAATATTACATAATTGGACATCCTTGTAGTACCTATCATTGCAGATTTTATATCGAGAGCATCCAATACACGAGATCTCTTTACCAAATAGTCATAGTGTTTTGAATGACTTCCATGTCTTCTAACGATAAAATATCAAGGTCCCGAACACGCCGAGGAAGATAAGTAAACAATTGAAGTTATGTCTTGCGAAAGGTTATAGTGTGCCCCCTGTACTTATACTTGGCCTCCTCGTGCATGGCTTACTTGCATTATGGGATTGACATGAGCAATAAGCATCTCTTCAACTTGTGTGAGAACTCCCAAGACATGAGGTTGGACACCAGGGTCCATATTATTCCATGATGAAAAGAGATGACCATTACGTTCAGAGTAACATCTTGTACAAACTGGTCCTGTGGCTGTGAGTTTGACTTTGATTCCTGGGTATGCCTCTTTACAAACAGTGCACACTGGCATGTTTGCAAGGTTATCCAGTCTCAGGCGGAATGACCTTTGAATAGACATAAGGTCAGATGATAATCTTACTCGTGATTCTTGAGAATTGGAAAAATCACATGTTTTATGAGTCATCGTGATGTCTTGTAGCTCAAAATTCCTTTCCGTGAATGTGGGATTTGGAAGGTTGTTAATGGGAACATGAGGATGTGTTTGAGGGCACTGCAACAAAAGGGAGTGTAGATTTTCTGCTCTTGAAGGTCCACTTCCAATTTGATGAGGGCATGGATGACTATACACGCAATGGAAATTATATTGCCCTCTGCCTCTCTGAGAAATGTATTCTTCATTGTTAATGCCGACATTATGTTGGGTAGTCAAGGAATGAATGGAAGCATTATGACACATTGCCACCTGTGGATGCAAGGGAGGCGCCACTGCAAAGTCATTTTGTTGCCCTTGGACTTGTGTCGGCATGAAATTAATGTCAAACAACTCAGTCCTTGATGCATATAGTTGTCTTCTTCTCCTATTTATTTCTTCTCTTCGCATGATACCTTTCTCTTTTCTTTTTGTTTATCTCTTCTTTTTGCTCTTGATATCTTTGTCTTCTTCGTCTGTTTATTTCTTCATGCCTTTCTAGCATAAAGTGTAGGTTGAGTAACATTTGTTTGTTGTCGAGGTTGGGTCACAATAGTTTCATGGGTTCGAGGTTGCACACACTGTTGGTCACTATGCAAATGGTTTCGAGGAATGTTAATGCAGCTTGCATCGTTGTAACATGTAATGATATTAGTTGGATCGATTTGGCTGACCATAGTTTGATGGGACTGATATCTATCTGTTTGAGTTGATGTCAACATTTCAGAAAGGATAGCATCTGGGTTTGACATCTACAATAGTAATAAACAAATAATTACTAATGGTAATCATAGTAAATGTCACACAAAAGAATCAAGTATTTTGTAATTTTAAAACTACCTAAAATTTTAGATTGCAATAACACTAAGAAACGTGAATAACAACAAAGCAACAATTGGCATCAAATAAAATAATATAGAAGATATACATAGAATTGTAAATGAAATGTGAAAGTTGTACAAGAATACAAAAATTCACCACATAAGTTTTCAAGAGTTGAGGTATTTGAAGTAGTATGAAAATTTGCATGTAAATATTAACAATTTGTCTTAAAAACAGAGCACATTAGAATATTAATATAGTCTTTACTGGGAATGTATATAATGGAGGCCCTTGCGTAAATGGAAAATAAATCTAAAATAAAATGTAATACTACATAAGTTTTCAAGAGTCGTGGCATTAGAAGCAATATGAAAATTTGCATCTAAATATTAAGGATTTGTCTTAAAAACATAGCACATTAGAACCTGAATATAGTCTTTACTATGAATGTATAGAATGGAGCCCCTTGCATAAATGGAAAGTAAATGTAAAATAAAATGTACTCAGATATCAGTAAGTAGCCCTATGAAAATTTCAACTCTGAAGAGTAATCAACTTTTTTAACTCTGGCAACATTAGATTTCAGCTTTGGTGGATTGTTGAACGTGTCCATTCACACATGCAAAGTGAACGAATATTGATGGAATGCTATCTTCTTCTTCAAAAGTCATATGTGTAATGGATTATCTTGAACCTGCCCATATGTTTCCTTTGTTGTTGCACCAATCAAATCTTTTCCTGCATCATCAAATAATGTAGCCCATAAATTCCCAGTGTGGTCTGCAATTTGAACTCTGAATAAGTATCGATAATCACAGTCCACGGAAATCACATCACATGCAGAGCATATCCAATTTCCTTCAGAGTTCTTCGTAGTCTTCTTTCTACACGGAGTTCCCGTGCGCATTGATGAGCAAGACGGATAAGTGAAACAATCCATTTCATCAATAGAAACTATAGTTCCTCTTAGGGATAGCCATAGTGGCTTTTCCACACTAAGAGATCCTCTAGCCGCTATCTCGATATATATTTTCCTGCACAGAATTGAGAACCCCTTGTTGATCATGGGTTGTTAGAGACTTAACACTTGTAGATATTTTCATGTTTCTCACACCAATTTCTCAAAACAATTGCCTCTTGAATACTTGGGTTTATAAACACTTTAGTGTTTGAAAGTGTTCCTAAAGACTTTCCATAGAAATCAGTTATACGAACACATTTGAAAGCAACAATAGGATGGGGACCCAAGGTAATGAGATCTTGGAGTTGAGAACCTTCCACAACGGATAAATCACCCCATAGTGTAACATCAATGGCATAATTAGACGTATCTGTAATTTGAATTGTCCTCTTCTTGAGCTCTGAACCATCCTTCCTAAATAGTGTTTGAAGATCACTCACAAAGTGAGCAATCCCAAGTACATCTATCATAGTATTTGCCTCCAAGTTGGTGATTTCACCAATCAAAACAAAGTGGAACTTGTTAAATGGGATAGATCCATCATCAACTGAAGAAGCCTCCACTTTTGACATGCCATTCAACAATATTTCATATTCAGAAGGTAGATTATTAAATTTCTTATCAACTTTTCGTAATCTTCCATTTGAAATTGTGTAGACATTTCCAACTCTGATAATATCATAATGTCTATCAACTTGTTCATTGAAGCAGACAATCCGTATTTGTTCTTCATCCTTATCAATAATGTCAAAGTTGAATACCTTTCCAATCCCCCTACTGGTGCTAAAGCTACGAATGTTTGATTTTGAAGTAGTTCTACCTCGTATAGTCCATCCGTCATGAAATGGGGAAAGTGCTCCAATAGGAAGTATTCGAACAAATTTTTCTGTTAGCGGGTTATTTGCAGTAGAAGCATTCATTGATGTGGATGAACTTTGGGGCTCCATTTTGTAAATGAGTTTCCCTACATAATTTGAGTAATAAAAGAAGGATAACAAAACATTTATTTCATATCAATGTAGTAAACAACAAAAAAAAAAAACTATATTAGGTAGTTGCTCTTAATACTTTCATGAAGAAATGATTTTTTCTTTGAAAGGAAAATGTAAATAGCGTAAAGTTACATAAGAAAATTAGATGCTCATAGAAACTATCTAACACTACAAAAAAATAAATTGTAGAAAACTAAATTTTAAAATACATTTTAACATATTAGTGCATAGATCAAATAAATAAAAAATGAAATTAGGCATAACCATACATTTTTTTTCATATTGTATAAGCATAAAGATCAAACAAGTACAAAATGAAAGTACACATTTAAAGAGATTACAACATACATATTTCAAATTTTGAAAGTTGTAAAAATAAATTCAAAATATAAGTTAATATTCTCAACAATAGTATGGAAATAAACATTAGGTAGCAACGAAGTTATATGAAATTCCATTTCAAAGTAGTAAATAACAAAAATGAAATACTACATTAGGTAGTTTTGCTTTACACTTTGAAGAATCAACCACAACTTATTTCAAACTAAAATTCTAAACAACCTAAAGTGACATAAGAAAGGTAGACGTTGCAAGTATTAACTATTTCGCATGATTTAGCTAAGCATGATTTTTTTCACTCCACGGATTTTTGTAGCTCTATTTGGACAGTCTTTCTTCGATTTTGGATTTTGAACATGAATCCCATTTTGAATCAACTTGGTTCCCGGTTCATATTCAATTGCATGTTGAATAGTATCATAAATTAGACCAAAACCTCTTGAGTAGGCTTTTTTTGTTTTGAACTCTGAAAGGAAAATCGTCCGAGGTTCAACAACACCAAACTTTTTCATGAGGTCCTCTTTTATCTCTGATGTACTAAGTTTTTGTCTTCTATGAAAGACAATATGAATCACAAATTGCTTTCTAAAAATTGTTCTTCGCAATGAATTTTCTTCATAGACAATGTCCATGTTGGTGCATCACGGGATATTGGGATGCTTGACGAGTTCCTAGTCCTCATTGTACTCCAATACAACTGCAAAAAGGACAATACGTGAGGGCAACATATAACTTCAACTTAACAATGAGGATACAATTGTGGGAAGGTCACTCATTAGGCTACTTTAAAAGCCTTTCGTATACTCAGTCTAACATCCAACTTGGGACGTGATAGGAGTGCTTCTTCTGGAAATAATCCATCAGCAAGTCCTATCTCCTGGTACCGAGCAAGGCACATGTAGCCCATATAAATGAGTTGTACAAGGGTCCAAAGTATTTGTACTCACCACAAAGTTTTGTAGACTAATAAAATCTTCTTTAAACACATACTTAATAAGGATAGAGACCAAATAAGTAAAAAATGAAATTAGACATTTAAAGAAATTAGAACATGTATATGTCAAAATTTTAAATTTATAAAAGGGAGCCATTTCGCTATTATTTGAATTACATGCAATATGGCATAATAGAACCCTAAACTATATCACAAATTAATAAAAAATGTTCTAAATAAATTTATTGCAACTATCAATTTATAACAGTTAAATAAATTCTAGATAAACTAAATTTTAAAATTCATTTCAGCATATAAGCATAGAGATTAAATAAGGAAAAAATAAAATTACACATTTAAAGAAATTACAACATGCATATGTCAAAATTGTAAATTTATTAAAAAGGAGTCGTTTCCCTATTATTTTGTATGAGTTTATAATGCCCAAATTTAAGATTGCAATCATCTTTTTATCTAAGTTGTAACTTGAGGTGACATCCTAAGAATTACATGCAAATGGCAAATATTTTTATGATTTTTAAATTTGGATTCAATCTTTAAAAACTATTCTTATGGATGGAATAACACAATGATTTTAAATTTGGATTCAATTTTCTAACAATGTTATAAAATGTATATGTTCCAATCCCAAAATTCTATTCATCTTTTCTTAAACTTTTGAATGAATCGCTCCCATATTTTAGAAAGGGAAACATTGATACGAAAGGGATTTCCCACCTATCTCATGATCTTTCCATGCTTTAGTTTCATTAAATCTTTAGTTATCCAAGGATTAGTTTCTCCCGTGATAATGGATTTAGTTTTATGTAAATTTATAGCTTGGATCCTAAGGCCATATAATAAATATCATGGAATTCCATATCATTTTTAACCTCAAACTCTTCATTTTGTAGGAGCGGTGTTTTTCATCAACAAAGTGAGAGCTGAAAGTATATTCATGTTGAGGGAAATAAATGCCTTTAATTTTCCCAAAGACTATAATTCCTTAAACATGTCAAGGGAGATAGGATAGCCTTCTAAAATGGATATCCAAAGAGAGAAATACGAAGTGAGAGATTGATTAACATTAATTTGGGAAAAAATTAGTTAAGAGCGGTCTGACATGATTGACCATTCTATTTCAAAACCTCAATTGTTTCATCATTTTTAACATAAGACCATTCGATTCAATCATAAGCATTGTAATAGTCAATCTTAATAATAATAGAGGGTTGTCCTGACTACGAGGCCCAATCATTTTGTTCCCATGCTAAAACTAGGTTGTCAAATATAAAATGGCATCTTAGAAATATGGTTTGTTAAGGTATTAGTATGTTTTTGACCACTACTTTTATTTAGACAACTAAACCTTTTGATATTATATTGTAAGTGGTGTTAAGGATGTTAATAAGATGTTGACTACAAAAGTATTCTTTGTTAGTCACTTCAGGAATTAACTTGATATGACTGAAGTTAATTTCTTGACCCAGGAACTCGTTCTTTCAACCTCAAGGCATACTTGATAGAAGGCATTATGAAAGACATTATAAGTCTTAGAAATATTCAGTAAACAAACCGTCAAGGCCAAGACTTTTATTTTTGGCCATCAAAAACTAAACATTTTCAAAAAAATTCATGTGTGAGAGGTAGTCTAACATTAAACTCATGTATCACTGGAAAATTTTAAAGGTATGTGATTTCATGTTGCATTATCCAATATAGATTGGATAGTAGCTTCAATAATAATATTTTGAAACAATAGTTAAAAATGAAAACCAACACTTTTGGTAATAGATCCCACCCTACCATTTGCATCATAATGAGTAAGAATTCATTCTCCTCGATTTTAAAAAATGTGAAGATTAAAGTTTACAATGGAATATAGGAAAGTGTTGTATTTAAAGAAAAAAATTGGGTTCCATATAATTAAACTCTTCCTTTTGAAATGATTTACCAATAAAAATTTTGGGCTGAAATCGCTCTATTAGGGTTTCTCGATTGCATGTCATACCACGCCTCTTCAGATGCTATGGGATAGTCCTTTTGTTGTTAAGCTCTAGGGTTTCTCACCCTCTATGCTTGTTTATATAATGTCCCCTCCACTTTGATCCCGAATATTGATGTCGAGGCTAGACTTAGTGGAGCTACGAGCACAATGTCTCTTGCATAGTAAAACATCCCCATAAATTTGTCCCAAAGGTATTTCACGAGGTAATGTATCTAGACTCCCAAGTTGTATTACATTTTTTTGAATTTAATGTTGTGTGCTAAAGGATCATACATTTTACCTTATCGATTACTTTGTGGGTTGTATCCCCTCTGAAAGCATGCTCAAGTCCTGGGTTAACTCATCCTGGGCCGCTCATGGCATCAGGCTTGAGAGTGTGCAAAACATGACTAAAGGATTCTTCCTTTTCTAGTTCTCTGACCCTTCGCATGCCCCAACCATCTTGAACCGATCAACTACCTCATATCTTCGTAACTCCTTGTTGGTTCTTTCCCATTGGACAAAGGAATTTGTGGTCTCTAAGTTTTTGAATCTTAAATTCCTTATATGGGTGGAGTTCCTAGTTTGTATCTTCCATGCGTGTATTTTCTTCACCAAATCACCTCCTCTATTGGGCAAGTTGTTTAGTTAGAAATACAATGCTTCTATAGCGCTCATCATCTATATAAATGGGCCTATGTTGAAGTAGACCTCTCACAAGAATTGAAAGAATGTGTGGAGAGCCAAATGGGTGACATTCACTATTCTCGGAATTCTCTACATCAACTTGCCTAACACAAGTTTTCGTTTCAACATCCGACCATAACATCAAGGCTTGTCCACTTTATGTGCCACTTAATCCCCAGCGTCTAAGGTGGATACCAAATCTGTTAAGCACTCACAAGAAGAAGGGTGAAAAATAGTCAGAGGGTGAAAAAACAAGAACAAAACGGTTCAATCCAAGGCAACCAGTAACAATGGCTCCAAAGAGCCAGATATTAAGGAAAATACTTATATTTTGCATCGCTCCTCGAATTCGTTCTCTAAAGATTCTCCAATCCCCTTACCCAAGTTCTCTAGCATGCCCAAAGTGCTCGTGGTTCTCGTGGACCCATCAAACTCCATATGACCTCCTTGACACCTTTGACTTCACAACTTTTTTGACAATCGGCTCAGGGCCCATCCAAAAGGGCTTGAAGTCCCTCTTGACACCCCATGGAAAATCAAAACATAGCCACGCATGTAGTGTGGAGTCAACAAAGTAGGAGTATAACATTGAGTATGTTTGATGAAGGAAATTTGAGTTGTAGTATTTTTAAGCATAATAATGCTTAATTTCTGCAAAACCAATTTGATGCCTTAGATGGCTTGGATACTAATGGTATGGCCCTTGATCCATGTTTCTCATGAATTTTATGTCATGGAATGTGAGGAATCTTACATACTCCAATCGTAACTATATCATTCACAGTGTTTGCAAAAAAAAAATCGAACTTAGATGTTTTATGTCTTGAGGAAGTTAAAGTTACAGGATTTGAGTTGTTAATGATTTGCAAATTCATTTGGCCTGATATTCTAGCTTATACCAAGAAATCATAATGGAGGTCATGGGGTTTTAATTTATATTTTCACCCCTAAATGGCAGCCCTTCTTTATGGATCATGGTGCAAACCCCACCAATAGAGCCATCTAAGACCTCTTTAATATTGAAAGCCACCCTTTTGGCTTCATCAACATCTATGCTTCTAATGATGTGGCTGAAATATCAGATCTTTGGTGGTGGATAGCCAATGAAATCCTTGATGCCTATTGGGTCATTTGCGGTGACTTTAATATGGTTGAGTTACCCATAGATAAATGTGGGCACTTACCTTTGCAAGGGTTTTATATGCGTAATAAATTTAGGTTTATGACTAAAACACCTCATGCAGGCCCACGTCTGAAACATGGTTCACTTGGTCCAATCTCTCGAGGTAGATTGAATCGAGTTATTGTTGACCATTTCTTGACCCTTGGAAAAATGATTCATTTGGGAAGAAGAAAAACTTAACAATTCAATGCGGATCTTGATGAAAAGATTGGATGCAAGCTAGAGAAAATTGACAAAATAGGGCAAGGTTGAAAAAGTAGCTCGACGAGCCCATGGATGAGTTACGAGCAAGCTATTTGGGGGCGAGAAACTCGGTGATCTAGGAGTAGTTTGGAATCGGGGTCACTATTACTTCAAGTAATAGGGGTTAAAAAAATCTGCAAAGCATCATTTCGATAAGCAAGTAATGCACCCCAAATCCACGTGAAACTAAGACAATAAGATAGGTAGTTCTATGCGAAATGTGAGCCTCATTACTTCATAATGACGAGTCAAAAGTATGAGTAGAGTGATCTCTCGTAATCCCATAGTGAAGGCGAGGAAGGAAATTGCTGCGTTAATCTCTAGCCCAATGCTCGAGTTTGAAACTTTGTTTTCCTCTTCTCCAACCACCACAAACCAGCATTAATTATTGTTTATCATTGAAACTTTCCAAATCCCCCACCAATATGTCATGTGGCTAATTTCCTTGAGCCCTCCGTCATTTTCTTCCCCATGCATGTGAATTTCCTCTAATTAATTATTTTGGAAGATATTTTCGGTCCGGGGTGGCATGTTATTATGTGTGGCAATTTGTGTGGTTTCAAGTCATATTACTTCAAAGTAGTAAGGGTTTTAAAGGTTGAGTTAAGGATGTTTAAAATCCCATAAGCCAAGGAATTTAAAGCATTCAGTTGTCCATGTTCACAAGGGGGCATTACTTCAAAGTAATTTTTCCCCAAGTGCAAGTCAAGTCATTTAAAACTGTGTAATATAATGGATGAGCCTACAAGGTAAGGCGGTGTTGCATAAAACGACCCTTCTTACTTCCAAGTATTTGCTACTCAAATGTGTGAGTAGAAGCACTTGGAAACCACGCATAACTAAGGATAAAATTCTACAGTGTGTGTGGATACGAGTAGCATTAAATCTAAGTAATGCTCACCTAAAAATGTGAGTAAAGTAATCACATAAACCCAAAATGCAAAGGGTGGATTAATAATGGTGCATGGATTCAATAGAGCACTACTAAAAGTAATTGGGGTTTGTTTCTCCAATTCAAGCCATCGCTAAAACCCAAAACCAAGAGATGGAAGTTAAGCAACCTATAAATCAAGCAAAGAAGGAAAGCAAGATAAGAATAGCACCTCGATTCTGCAGGGCGAAGGAGAGTAATATGGCCATAAATTTTGACCTAGAGCTCGATTTTCACAAAATTGGACTTTTCGGAAATGTCTCAACATCCTCTAAGAAAATTAAAAATGTATTTATGATTTTAATTAAGCTTAGATATGTTAAAAATTGTAAAAATTATCCATAATTGGGATGAACAATTCCAGGTAGCCCACCACCGCATTTAATAAAGTATGAACATATTTCCTTCTCTAGCAAGAAAGGGTATATGGTGGCATGGGTTTTGCAGGGGTTCCCATAATTTTTCAGGAGAATTAATTCCATTTTTTGGTGGTTGAAGAGAAATTTCAAGATCCTTCTCTCTTTCATTGATATATTGTAAAGAGGAGCTCATTTTTCATAGTTAGACATCTCCATTTTGCTCTTATCCTTCTTCATAGATTGTTGTAGGTGTTATGGTTTTCAAGCTTCTATTTGGGGATATTTTGTAAGGATTTGATGCCTTTTATCTCATTTTAATGGACTATGTCACATTTTGAAAGCAATAAAATCAATCTTGTGGTTATTGTTCAACTCTTGTTGGTGTTATTACACCCTTTCAACTCTACTTTGAATTCTAAGGTATTTTGTGAATTTTAATGGTTCTTAAAGTTATAAAATAGTTTTTTTTATTTGAAATGGTGTTTTGAATGTGTGCTATAGATTGTGATGTTATAAATATCCTCTCTATCTCCATTTTTACTCCATTTTCAGTCTTGGAGAGTGTTGAAACTACCCTTCTCTTGGTGCTTTATCACCTCCCTTAGTGTAGGATTTCTTCACTTTCATGCATTTTCCTCTCTCTCTCATCCCTTGGAATCATAGAATAGGGTTATATAGTTGCATTTCCTTCATTAGGAGTAGTGTAGTGCTTAGTTTAGGTAGAGGAAGTCATCCTTCTCCGAAGGTCCATCTCAAGTGGCAAGTCCCACAACTTGAGAGATGGTTCAATGTTACCCAAATACATCGATCACCTCATTCACACATGCTAGAAAATTAGAGGGTGTTTTTTTTTGTGATAAAAATTATTAAACGGTTTGACATGGCCATGTTGTCCACTTAGGATTTATTTGAGTTTGAAAAATTTTATTCCTTTCTTGTGGAAGTGATGTCATATTTCATCCTTTCTAGACCACTTTCCTATTAGATTTCATATCACTTGGCAAAACTTTTTTATTCATAAAGACATGTTTTTTCTCAACACAACCTTAATGGAACATAGACCCACACTCAATCATATCAAGTGAGTGTGGAACTTAATGCCTCGACCACGTCATCTACATAACTATCATCCACCTCTTTTGTCCAGCTGGACTCAATGGTGGGAGGATGCAATGACTAGGAAAACCAAATTCCTTATAATATATGGTTGATATCCAGCCAACAATCGATGCCACTCATATTTTATTTCCTCCTCCACTCTCGGTCGAGAGGTGGTGACACTTAAGGGAAATCCCTTCTTCGAATCCTTACAACTCTAAGTGGTAGAGATTAGATAGAAAATTCAAATTATGGACAACTATAATGCTCATGGCACACAAATATGTTCCCACCTTCACTGGCTTAAGGTTGGGGATCAAGTTTTGAAGGAATTTTTCAATCGCTCAAAGCCAAACATTCATTTCAATAAATCCAAGCCATTTCCAATGGCGAACTTGGCTCACGGATCCTCAACTTATGCCGCAGTGCTTTGTTAATCATTACAAGAAATTTTTCCAAGCTCAATCTCCTTCAAGAGTGAAAAACTTCGTTAGATCAATGTTTGGAACCTATTAGATTTTTTCCATGATGATCAATGTTGGAACCTCTTCAAGAGTCTTACACTTCCAATGGAGATGAGAATGCTTCACGTAATTAGCAAGAGCACGAATCACAAGGAAAATCAAGTATAAAAAATACAATGGTGTGTCTAACATGCTCATAGATCATAAAGAAGGGGTATACATAGGAGTGTTGTGTAACTCCTATGTATGACACCTGTACATAACCCTATGATGTTCTATCACTAAGTGAGATGGGTGGACAAGACGTCAAATGATGACAAGACTAGTCACATACACCAACACCCCCTTCATCGAAGTTAAGGTAGAGGTCATGGAAAGTCATAATTGAAAGAGAACTCCCCTAGAAAACTAAGAAAGATGTGTCAATGGGGCTCAAATATTAATCCTGATAAGGTACCCATGTATAAACAACATCTCTCTAGAAAGAAGAGGAGGAGAAGAATGGGTCTCAAAGAACTAGGCCTAATGAGGTATCCATGTATAATAAGGATATCAAGTAATGGAGGAAAACACCTAATGGAAAACATCCACTTACAAGAGATAAAAGACACCCCTAAACAACCTAATAAATATGCATCAAATGAGTCCTGACACCAAATTCCTAATAAGGTACTCATGTACAAACTGCAATATTTTTAGAAGAAGAGAAGAGATGAAGAATGTTATCCATCCTCCCAAGATGAATAATGTGTTAAAGAACACCTTCTATCAAGTGAATAAGATCCCCAAAGTGACAAGGTATGGTTCTTATCCAAGGAACGATGCTCCATATATGAGGTGGAAGTGCCAACTACTCCACGAAGGGATGGTGAATCCCAAGCAATGGTGAAGAAAGAAGATGGAATGGAATCTTGAAGACAAGAGAAGGCCCAAAGTAGATGTGTGGAAGTAATAGTGGACCTCACCCCAAGATGAGAGCACAAGTAAGGATACTTGGCTTTAGCGAAGGGTTTGATTAAGAAGTTTGCAACCGAGATCTAAAGTCTGAAACTCTATGAAGTCTCCAAGAAGAGTGTCGATGATGTGGTCCTTTGTGCCAATATTGAAGAGAATCGGCCCGCATCAAATAATGTTCATGTCCTTGGGAAGGACAGAAAAGAGCACCGAAGTCGGCCCACTCCACGAACAAAGAATAAGCTTATAGTTAATTACTTCATTTTAGCATGCAATTGGAACTTATTGGAAAATACAATAACCGACATCAAGTCAGTGATGGATCGGTCATCGGTAGTATGACCACATCGGTCAAGCAAGTAAGGAACCGGCAATGGTTAGGTAGAACTAACATCGGTTACCTATGTGATGAAGTTTTAATTAACTCTCGGGAATTATATCTATTTTTAGCATTAAAATAGATTTATTAATTGTAATTGCATGGCTAAGTGCCCTAAGTCTATAAACGACTATATAAGCATAAAAGCTAGGGTTTAGAAGTATGTATGGATTATAATTACAAGATAATTATGTGAGAGAGAATTCTTGGAGAAGAATCAAAAAGCTTGAAGGAAGAAAGTACTGAACATCTGAGAGGTGTGGAAGATTGTAAATCTTCATTGTATATCTTGTCAAAGCTTTGGATAATAGATTGGCTTGTTTCTTGGTGGACGTAGCCCACACTAGGTGAACCACGTTAAATCTGGTGTTGATTTATGTCTCTTGTTTTATATAATTCTTCTGGTAGAATATCCACTTTTATTTGCATGTATGCTTAGATCTGATATATTGTCTTGTACAACCGGTGTGCTAACCCCAACAACTGGTATCAGAGCTTTGTTTGAGGGTTTTGTGTGTTGACAGATTTACTCACAGAGGGTTTTCTGATTGAGTGGGAGCTACAACAATGACAAAAGATAATAAATACAAGGTAGAGAAATTTGACGGCCTGAAATTATCAATTATGGAAGATGCAGATTGAGGATTATCTGTATCAAAGAGATTTGTACTTACCGTTGGATGAGAAGTCTAGACCTACGAAGATGACTGATGAAGAATGGAAGATTCTTGACAAAAAGGCTTTGGGATCTATAAGATTGAGCCTGGCAGCATCCGTGGCTTCCAATATTACAGAAGCGGCTTCTACGGTAGACTTAATGAAATCTCTTGCTAATTTATATGAAAAACCTAGTGCTTCAAATAAAGTTTATTTGATGAAGAAACTATTTAGTTCTAAGATGCATGAAGGTGAATCTACCTCTAGTCATTTGAATGATTTCTGATCTATTGTAAATCAGTTAAAATCGGTTGCAATATACCATTTGATGATGAAGTAAAAGCACTTTTATTCTTATGTTCTTTGCCTGATAGTTGGGACAACTTGGTAATGGTTGTTAGTAATACAACATCTACTAATAATATTTTGAAGTTTGATGATGTGGTTAGTATAATCTTGAATGAAGAAATTCACAGGAAGAGTACAGAGGAAACATCATCTGGAAATGCTTTGAATGTAGAAAGCAGGGGCAAGTAGAAGGAGAGATCCAAGAGTAAGAGTAATGGGAAATCAAAGTCAAGGGATAGCAGATCTAAATCCAGAAGTAAGGGAATTACTTGTTGGAAATGTGGAAAGAAAGGACATGCAAAGAAAGATTGTTGGTCAAAGGATAAAGAGAACCAACAACCAGACAAAGGTAAAGAGGTGAATCTTGTTGCATCAGAGGTAATGCAAGATGCTCTTATTCTTTCTTTAGATAGTAGAATTGAATCATGGGTTTTAGATTCAGGAGCTTCTTTCCATGCAACCCCTAATAAGGGTTATTTCAGAAATTATGTCCAGGAAATTTTGGGCATGTTTATTTGGGTGATGATGAACCTTGCAGTATTACTGGTAAAGGGAAGTTCATCTAAAATTACAGAATGGAAATACATGGGTATTGAAAGATGTGAGGCATGTGCCAAGCCTCAGAGGAATCTTATTTCTGCAGGGCAACTAGGTGAATCTGTTGCATGGTTACTTTTACAGAGACTCTTGAAAGTCACCAAGGGTGCTTTTGTTGTGGCAAGAGGTAAGAAGGTAGGAACGTTATATTTATCTACTTGTATTATTGATTCCTTTTCTACATTATCTACTTCAGATTCAGATGCATGCATGTGGCATAATCGGTCAATGGTCATGAGTCAAAAAGGAATGCAGATCTTAAAGGCTAAGGGTAAGTTATCGATTTGAAAGATTTAGATCTTGATTTCTGAGCATCAGATCTTTGGAAAGCAAAAGAGAGTGAGATTTCTCAAAGTTGGGGCAACTAAGAAGGAGCAGAAATTGAGCTTGTACACTCAGATGTGTGGGGACCAACTCAGGTAGCTTCTCATGGAGGATCCCAGTATTATGTTACTTTCATTGATGATGCTACAAGAAAGGTATGGGTTTATTGTATTAAACGTAAATCTGATGTTTTTGAGACTTTTAAAAGATGGAAAGCCCTTGTTGAGAATGAATCAAATTCTAAGTTAAAGTGCCTTAGATCTGATAATGGTGGTGAATATGGTGGTGATACTGTAGAAGGGCTTTCAATGATTATTGTTCAATGAATGGGATACACAGAGAAAGAATGGTTCCAAGAACACCACAAGAGAATGGTGTTGCAGAAAAAGAATGAACAGACAATCATGGAACGTGCTAGAAGTATGAGGATACATTCTGGATTGCCCTTGCAGTTTTGGGCAGAAGCAATTGATACAACGGTTTATTTGATTAACCGTGGCCCTTCAAGTTCACTAGATGGAGGAATACCAGAGGAAGCTTGGACCGAAAAAGAGGTAGATCTTTCTTTTCTTAAAGTTTTTGGTTCATAAGCTTTTTGTGCATGTTGATAGGAAAATAGAAAAAAATTGGATGCAAAATCCAAGAGGTGCACTTTCATTAGTTATGGATCTGGTGATTTTGGTTTCCATTTTTGGGATTTAGAGAATTCTAAAATTATTAGGAGTCATGATGTTGAATGGAATGAAAAGAGAATGTACAGGGATCAAATTTTGGTACCCAAGGATGAGAAAATTGAGAAGTTTATTGATGAAAATGAACTCTCGGTTTTAAAGAAACACCTACAGAAATACACAAAGAACCGGGTCGGTTAGTCCCTCTCGACACGATCGATCGAACCAGATGAAACTCGCCAATGGTTACAGAGGAGGATCCAAATCGGTATCGCTTAGTAAACCGACATCGGTTAGAGGTGACCGCGCGGTCACCATCGTAAAGTTGATACTAATGTCCAGAGGTCCAGATTGAGCCTCCAGTACCCCAAACTCCTGTGAGAAGGTCACAAAGGGTAAGTAAACTTCCAGAAAGATTTACACCTTCTCTATTTTATCTATTATTGACTATAGTGGTGAACCAGAAAGCTTTGAAGAAGCAATGCAGATAAGAAGATAAGACTCACGCTTCAAAGGGGAGCATGGCATGGATGAGGAGATGGACTCCTTGGAATAGAACCAGACTTGGGATTTGGTTAAGTTGCAAGCAGGAAAGAGAACATTGCAGAACAAGTGGGTTTACAGAATTAAGGAAGAAGAGGGTGGATAGAAAAGGTACAAGGCAAGGCTTGTAGTAAAGGGATTTACACAAAAGGTAGGTATTGACTTTGGTGAAATATTTTCTCCTATTGTTAAGATGACTTCCATTCATACTGTATTGAGTTTAGTTGCAGTAGAAGATTTGCATTTAGAGCAACTAGATGTGAAGACAACTTTCCTTCATGGTGATTTGATGAAGAGATTTATATGCAACAACATGCTTGGGTATGAAGTCAAGGGTAAGGAGAAATTAGTGTGCAGGTTGAAAAAGAGCCTATATGGGCTCAAGAAAGCTCCAAGGCAATGGTACATGAGGTTTGATAGATTTATGCATGAGCATGGTTACTTGAGATGTGAATCTGACCATTGTGTTTATTTCAAGAAGCTTGAAAATGGGAGCTATATTATTTTGTTATCATATGTGGATGATATGCTTATTGCAGGATCTAGTATGCAGACATTGGTGAGCTTAAGAGAAAGCTAGCTCACACATTTGCAATGAAGGATTTAGGAGCTGCAAAAAGAATCCTTGGCATGCAAATACATAGAGACAGGAAAAACAAGAAATTGTATTTGTCTCAGGAGGATTATATCTACAAGGTGTTAGAAAGGTTCAACATGCATAATGCAAAACCTATTAGCACACCTATGGCTGGACACTTCAAATTGAGTAAAGATCAGTGTCCTTCATCACATGAGGAGGTCAAATACATGACACGAGTGCCATATGCTTCAAAGAATTGAAGTCTCATGTACGCTATGGTTTGTACTGCAAACTAGACATTGCTCAGCAAAGGGAGTTGTGAGTAGATATATGGCTAATCCAGGTAAAGAGCATTGAAAGTAGTCCAATGGATACTCAGGTATTTGAAAGGGACATCTAGCATGCAGTTATGCTATGGAGGTTCGATATTTCATTACGTGGCTATGTTGATTCGGATATGGCTGGAGATCTGGATGGTAGGAGGAGCACTACTGATATATTTTCACAAAGTAGGTGGAACGACAGCTTAGCTAGATTTCAAGATCGCAGAAGGTCAGGCTTTGTCTACTACAGAGGCAGAGTATGTTGTAGCTACAGAGGCTAGCAAGGAGATGATATGGATGAGTAGGTTCATGGAAGAGTTGGGAAAGGAGAAAAGTAATCAGTAAACTGTTTAAAGATGACAATGTCGAGTGCAATTCATTTGGCAAAAGAACTCAACGTTTCATTCGAGAACGAAACACATTCAACTTGAGGTATCACTTCATATGGTAAGGTATTGGAGGATGGACAAGTTGAATCTGGAAAAGATTCATACGAGCAAGAACCCTGTGGATATGCTAACGAAGCCATTAACAAAGGAGAAGTTGGAGCTACACTCCACTTCTATTGGTCTTCAAGTTTGAGACTTGAAGAGGAAGAAACAAAGCCAAGGAAGGATCCAAGAATGACGTCAGATAGTATGGTGCAGTAATTAAACTCCAAGTGGGAGATTGTTGAGTTGTGAAGCTTAATTACTTCATTTTAGCATGCAATTGAACTTGCTTGGAAAATACAAGAATCGACATCGGTAAGGGGGAACCGCACCGACATCGGTCGTGGAAGACCGACATCGGTCAAGGCAAAAGTAAGGAACCGGCAATGGCTTAGGTAACCTAGCATCGGTTACCCGTGCACTGTGATGATGAAGTTTTAATTAACTCTCGAGAATTATATCTATTTTTAGCATTAAAATAGATTTATTAATTGTAATTGCATGGCTAAGTGCCCTAAGTCTATAAATGACTATATAAGCATAAAAGCTAGGGTTTAGAAGTATGTATGGATTATAATTACAAGATAATTATGTGAGAGAGATTTCTTGAGAAGAATCAAAAAGCTTGAAGGAAGAAAGTACTGAACATCTGAGAGGTGTGGAAGATTGTAAATCTTCATTAGTATATCTTGTCAAAGCTTTGGATAATAGATTGGCTTGTTTCTTGGTGGACGTAGCCCACACTGGGTGAACCACATTAAATATGGTGTTGATTTATGTCTCTTGTTTTGTATAATTCTTCTGGTAGAATATCCACTTTTATTTGCATGTATGCTTAGATCTGATATATTATTTCTGTACAACCTGTGCTAACCCCAACACTAAGATGTGTGATGGCTCAAACAGAGCATGCAATGCAACACATGAAGTAGGAGGAGAAGACTATTATGGAGAGCTACTAGAAGGACAAGGTGAAGAAATGTGGCACTCAACGGAAACAACAAGTGTAGGGAGAGTTTCGTTAATTGATAAATCAAGATGTGAGGGAGCATAAGGGGCAATGGTCACATCTATCTCAGAGAAAGGGTCTCCAATGCAATAATAATGCGAAGAGTGAATGGAAGCATGAACATGGTCAAAAATGAGATCTATGTAGTGGCCGGTAGTGTGAGTGGTCTCAAAAGTAAGGTCCGGTCAACAAGGACTCCCAGGAAGCAACAGAATAGAGGAACACTCAGTAGTGGAAGGGATGTGAGAAGGGGAGAATCCATGGTGGCACAAGAGTGGTATAGGGAAGTGTCTCTCTTAGAAGGTGAAGCGGGATCACCATACAACTTTAGATAATGGACAAGGTATTGAAAAGGAAATCGATGTGCTCAAACAAACGTAATGTATCCCTAGAAATAGTAAGATTGAGAAGGCCATAGACCTCATCATTGTGTTTAAACCACTTATCCTTCTGGAGGCTCGAGAGGCTCGGGAATGAGACCATGGAGGTAGGAAAAAAACCATACGTAGTGAAATGTTGATGATTCCTTCCTTCCATGTCGAATAGTTATCATAATTGAACATAACAACATAACAAAGTGAAAGTCCATAATACAAATAAACCCCCAAAAAGATCCCAGATGGCACTTTATAACTTAGTGAGAGAAGTACAAGCCCAAATAAATTAGTGAAATGACCTAGGGAAATATTATAACCCCTACTTTCGCACTTTATATTTAGTGTGTTGGATATAATCCCGCACCGTGAAAATTCGGCCACTCACCTTACAATCAATGTAATAAGGCGCAAGAGAGGATCCACAATCAAGTTTCATTGAGTGCAATAAATCGACACCGTAAATAAGTACACCAAGATGAAAAATAATAGAAGGGGTGAAATCAAGTTCGGTTGTGAGAAAAAAACATCTCACGTTGCGTGAAAACCCCCTTGTTGTAAGATTGTGGCGAACACTCACTAGTCCATAAGAAATAACAATGGTTATTACAATGATGAAGAAAAAGGGCTCAAGACATGTCCCGGTACCTCTAAGATGCTGAAAATGCTTCGGAAGGCAAGAAACGGCTTAGAATGACAACTTTGCACGCCTAGCAAATGATGAGTAAATTAAAAAATAACAATAACGCTAGAACTTGCCCTTTTCGAACGTCCAATTTAGCTAGTTTTAGAAAAAAAGGACTTAAAGGATGATAATTAATGTTAAAAAGATGATTTTAACTACTAATATATGATCAAAAATAAAAAGAGCTTAAACCTTAATTAATTAGATACCTAATTTGAAAAATAATAGAGCTCTTTAAAAGGAATTCAATTTAATTAATTACCACTTTTATTATAGTTAGATCCTAAAAATTTAAATTAAAAATATAAATGATAATCTAATTTGATAGAATTAGACCCTAAAATTTTAAATTAGATCTAACTAAAAAGAACCACCTTTTAAAAACACACCCCGCTTAACAAATAAACCAAACCACCTATTTTAACTCACATTCCATTTTTAAAATAAACCCACTCCACAAAAAAATGCACCCACGCTAATTTAAACACCCAACGGTTAAATTAAATGAAAACCCACTCACATTAAAACTAAGCCCGACCCCTATACCAAAAATCTAAACACTTAAACAAAAAAATGCAAAAACAACGAGAAAAAAGTCACCCAACTCGGTCCAGACTACGGGTCAGCCGGCCGAATGAGCCACGTGAGCTCAGGGCAGAGGGAAGGGCTCGAGTCAGAGAACTCGATAAGCGGAGTGAGTTGTCTCGAAGCAAGGAAGAACGTTGAAGATAGGGAAAATATATGAGTGAGTGGGTCATGGGTGGAGTCCTGGAAAAAAACAATCCATTCAACGACAAAGGAGATCAGGTCACAAAACAATGGGCAAGGGACCGAACAACCAAGAAATCCAAGACAAAAATCCACGAATAAACCACGCACGACCAAGGTCAACATGCAGGGATAATGGGGAAGCAAACAGATTGAAGCGCAGGGTCCAAGGCAACAATGAAATCAATGCACCAAATGCTGGTCTCAAAGCAAACACCAACGCATGCAAAGAGGGTTAAAAAAGGCAGCATGTTGTAAATAGCCAGGAAAAAAGTGAACTAGAAGATGCAGACCCAAGGAAAACATGGCTCGACTAAACCCAAAAAGGCAATGAATGAAGCAAAAACCAAAAACACAGGTCAAAACATAAAAATAGCCCAGGTAGGTAAAACCCACATGCAAGAAAGGCAAACAAGGCACGACCAGGGAAATCAACAGGTAAAATGGTGACCGGTCGATGGTGACTCGATGCAACAAAACAAACTGGTTCAAAAACATAACCCAGTAGTAATGAAGAACCCGACCAGCTAAAACCAAACAATACAAAACAAGGCAAAGTAGTGAAATATCGGATGTAAACAAACAACCCAACCACACATAGGGCACAGCTCGACCCAAGCAAAGAGAAAACACGTCTCAGGGAAAGAGAACTACTCAACCCAGCAAGGGTAAAATAGAGAGCTCGATGCAAAAGCAATCATCCAATGAGCAAATGCAGAGCAGAACAAACATGCAAAACCAGGCAGGGGAGAGAAGTAGAACTAGAAAAAAACATATTTAAAAAATTCACTCACTTTTCAAAAATGATTAAAAAAACTAGAGATGCAAAGAAAATGCACCTACCTCTAGATTTAGTAATGCCTCCAAAGTTGGGTACAAACAACCATATTTAGTTGAAAACCCTTGAAAACTCCAAAAAGTACCTACACATGCATCAAAACACAGCAAACAAGCTACAAGAAACCAAATTATTAGATCTGAGAAGATTCCAAATAGTAATCAAAAATAACTTGCACGAAAAGTGATAAATCCAAAAATGAAGTAATCAACAACTAGTTCAAGAGAGTGCACATATACCAAACATCTACTTTGATACCATATCATATTGTTCTCTTGAGGATCAATGCTGGAACCTTGTGCACATCGAAGAGGGTTGCACTTCCAATGGAGATGAGAACGCTTCACATAATTAGTAAAAGCACAAATCACAAGGAAAATCAAGTACAAAAAATACAACAATGTGTCTGACATGCTCATAGATTAAAATAAGGGTTACATATAGGATTGTTGTGTAACTCTTGTGCATGACATGTGTACACAAACATATGACCTATTCAACTATGACATATTCTCACTAAGTGAGATGACTAACCATCTATGTGGACAAGACGTCGAATGACAACAAGACTAGTCATATACAACAACAGGGCATGTAAGCTTTTTCATATGTAGAAAATTACATGTGACTACATGTTCTCCCTCGAGGACTTACAGGAAGTGGTCATGTAAATGGCCAATGATATGGCATAAGGATGCGATGGATTCCTATGTGAATTTTACAAATCGCTATAGGATACGGTTGGCATAGACCTTTTTCAGGCTTACATGGAAGGATTTCAGAGCCAATCGATTGGCCCCACATTAACAAATGGAATATCAAGTTCATCCCTAAGCCTAGAGACCCTGAGATGATAAGCAAATGGCGTCATATAACCTTGCTTAATGTGTCTTACAAATTTATTGCCAAATATCTTTTCATTCGGCTGCAACACATTCTTCCTGCCATCTTCTGGCCGAAGCAAACTGGTTTCTTCCAAGGGCGTTATATCCTTGACAATATCATCGTGGTCTGGGAAGGCATGGAATGGGTGCACAGATCCAACCAGCAAGCCCTCTTCATCAAAATCGACTTCAAAAATCTTATGACCGGATAGAGTGGCCTTTCATTCTTGTTATGCTTCAATCCTTGGGCTTTGGTCCCAATTTCATTCAATCTATCAAGATGTTTTTTACACATGCTTCCACCCATATCACCATTAATTGGAAAATTTGGCTCCATTTAGCCTTTTCGAGATCCATCTCGAAAGGATGCCCGCTAGCTCCCGCCCTTTATGTCCTTGCGGCTGAAGGGTTTGGCTATCTACTTACCAAAGCGCAATCTTAGGGGCTTGTCAGGGGAATTATCTTGCCTTCCTCTCGATAACTCCCAACTGCTTAATGGCCATTTCACAGATGACTCCTTCCTTACGCTCATTGAAGATGAAAGTAACATTAGCAATGTTATGCAGTGCCTCAAAACTTTTTGTTTAGCTTTAGGCTCTTCCATTCAATGGCATAAAACACAATGTTACAGACAATCCTTCCTCCTTGCATCCCCCTTGGATGGCTATGTACAATTGGAAGATGCTCGCCATGGTGAAATGTTTAAATTTCTCAATATTCCTTTTGCTTTTCAAGCTTCACCTACAGATCTTTGGCAGTATGTCATGCAACGGGTGGCTCAAAAGTTGGAATATTGGATTACTAAGCCACTCTCTCTAGCGAGAAAATTTCATATCTGTTCCAAAGTGCTTGAAGCCATGCACATGTATTACTCCTCATATTGGGTCCCCTTCAAAAATATGTGCAAAATTTGGAAAAATTTCTCAAAGATTTACTCTTGCCAAATGTTTCCTCCAGCAAAGGATTCCACATACTTGCATGGAATACTTTTGTCTTCATAGAGAATCGATGGTTAGGCCTCATCAAAATTTTACATCAAGGACAAGCGCTCTACACCAAATGGATAATCCGCAACACAAAGGGGTAGAAGCATGGAAGGTGCTTCTGTAAAATGGCATTGCTGAAGGCTCCCCTATGGCCATTTAACCTAGAAATGCATTGGCTTTTCCAATCTTCTCATTTCCCCCATTCTAATCAAAGTGGTTGGCACTTTTGTGCTCAAAAGTATTTGGAAATCCTAGGAGCAGATCAAACCATGGCTTTTATGGAATGACAATGGCTTCTATGATGGGTTCTTTGTGGTGGTCTCTTGTCATTCAATTTTAGGATCATTGTCTTACCGAGGTTCCTTGGATTCTTGTGCTCCACCTTTTCAAGCAAGGCATTAACACTATCCAAGACCTCTTTTGCAAATGCGCTCAGTCTTGGCGTCTCTTGCATGAGCTCAAGGCTCAATTCAAATTGGCTTTCTAGATTGTGCTATCATCAATGATATCATTTCTTTTGGGCTAGATTGCATGATCCACAAATCTTTGTGCTTCCATCTCATCCTTGGTGGATGGATTGAAGTGGTATGTCGACACCCCATTCCGAGATTACTCAGCTGGTCATGGTTATACTTGGCTTTCACCTCATTTTCCCATGGTGGGAAAGCTTAATACCCAATGGCAATTAAATCCATTCCATCAAGATGGAGAAGGATATTTAATACTGCTTGGTATTCCCGTAGTGTACACACACAATCATGCACTTTGGGAAATTATCTAGTCCCGATTACATACTACTATTTATATAATTCCTAAGTTGGAAAAGTACTAATTAACCCATGTCTTTGGCCACCTTTGTTTGCTTTCTATTGCTACTTTCAATCTTGCATCCTTACTTTCTTAGTGTGTATTTTTACTCTTCAACATTTGTCATCCTGGACACCAGCGTCCAACCAGGATACCAGCGCCAGACACCCTCAACCCCTCTGGGTGCCCCTATCCTCTTTATACTTACCCCCACTTTTTGGGTCCTTTCTAGCCATTTGAGAATCTTATCTTTTTGGTAGTTGGCCTTTTTGGGGCTAGTTATGAAATTCAAGGAAAGGAGTCATATAAATATAAAGCTATGTAGTCATAGTAAGGGACTAAGCACTAAGCATTATCTATCACCACCTAGGCTTACATCCATCAAGGCATCTAAGAGCTCCATTACATCCATCTAGCTCCATCACAAGAGGACGCAAGGGTTGGTTTTCTACATCACACTTCATAGGAGGGAAGTTCATTCTATTCCATGCACACATTTACTACATTATACATCTAGTTACTTGCTCGCTATTCTAAGTGCGACATGCACAAGAGTAACCTAGGGCACAATTCCACACACACACACACACAGAGAGAGAACTACATTAGGTCTGAGATGTAGTGCAACACTTAGTTGTAAGTCCATCATTGAGGTATTTGAGGACAAATTTGTCACTCCTCATTTTACATCTTTCTTTTTTAGGATTTGATGTCTATTTGAGGGTTTTGCAGGTCTATTCTTTATTGCAGGTTTACAGCAATCAAAGGTGATAAAAGGTGAACATCTTGCGACACCTCGAAGGATGTTTTCTAATCTTTCCACAACCCTGTGCCTGAAATAGGTCTAGGGAGCCCATGGGTGCCCCTATCCCTCTCAGGGCCCCCGCCTAACCTCGTGTCTCCTCGAATCTACATTTTTCTATGCTCCAATGCAATGGTATGTGCTTCGTCTTTTCCATTTTCCAACTCTGTGCACTTTCCAAAACTCCGTGAATCAATTAAGGCTTCTTGAGCTACCAAAATTGGGTCACACTCCCCTTGGTCCCTTGTCAAATAACTAGCTCAAACATACTCACCTAACCAAGGCCCCTTCCACCCCACACCACTATTAATTTAATTGATTTAATTAAAGTAATATATATCCTCACAATATTTATTATATAATTATCTTAATTTCTACCCCACCACCTCACCTAGACACCTCACCCTAGACCTATTCTTGGCATGTTTCCATAACTAACAATATATAAGTCTTACTTGCCTTAATGAACAAATATTTTAGTCAAACCCTAAAATCATTCCCTAAAATATCTCTAACCACATTTCCGCCATTAGAGGAAATTTCCGTTCTAGTCCACGAGAACAAGCTAACTAGGCCTAAGAAATTAGAAAGATCTCGCCCATTTTAGTAAACCTAGGAATCCTGCTTAATCGACGCGTCACCCTAAACCAATGTTGGTCAACCCATAACCATCGTCGATTACCATTTATTCACCTAAGCAACCTTTTTTTTGGGTTGGCACATTCTGAGAGTAAGAGGACGAGAGAGAGTTGCATGCAAGTAGAACCAGAGTCTTTCATGCACCCAGGACATCCATGTGACCACACTAGGACATATCTAGAGGTATTGCATCCACAGAAGCATTCCAAGGGAGCACTATTGTGGTACCAAACACCACTCTTCTGAGCAACTGCCATCACCATTCAGCCATCAAGCCTATACTACAGTAAGTATACCTTTTACCAACATAGTTTATTTTAGTATAATAGCCTTGTTACTTCTATTATCAGTTTATACTTTGCATCTTCTTTTCCAAAGATTCTACTCAATTGTAGACTCAACCATTCCTCTATCCACACCACCAAATCACCCATTCTCACCTCCTACACTCCTCTCCTGGGTACATTTGTGACCTTTAACGAGATCTCCCCATCCACTCTTCCATCTCTGTTTAGCTCCATTTCAATCCCCACAATCAGATCTTATTAAATTCCTTTCACCCGACCTTATCGCCACAAGTCCATGAAGTCGTCGGTCCCTTCTAAACTGTCATCAATTATATCCAACCGACGTCCGGTTTCTATGTTTTACACCTTTGCTAATAATGTATTTAACCTACCTTCTACCAACTCGACCCAAACAACCCGGAACCTAACCTCACTGGCCCAACACCACGATAACTACCTACCCTTCAGATCTAACTATAACCTAGCCTATTGTATTAGATTTCCTTATTGTGCTTGAATGAGATACCTAAATCATATCAACTACAGTAGGAATTTACTTATTTCTCACATTAAGTTGTTTATATAGTGGATTGACAAACTGCATCTAGGAAGTATCACACTTCCTGGAACCAAAGATACGCTAGGTAGTCCACACTGTCATATACTATTTAACTATTCTTTTGTGGCCTTGTTTTCTATTACAGGTAGTTCCTCCTAGCCAAAAGGAATCTCTCATAATCGGCATTGGATCGAGAAGTCGACTGGCGCAATGACCATAAACCAACCAGATAGGCATGGTATTCCTCCTAGCCCTTACCCTTATCTATTTCGTCATTCAAAAATGTAAAGAAAATGGTGAAACATTTTGGCACGCCTAGTTATACATCGTGGTTCTATTGTATTTTCTTCATTCTTAGGAAAAATTTGTGTGTTTGTTTCCCTTTAAAAAGTTTACACATTAATCTTCTTCCTTAGTAATCTTCGCTTCTTTCTAATTGCTCTAAAGGATACATTTTATTTTGGTGCCTTTAAAAATAACCATTCTTCTTGCTTTTTTCATTTAGTGAAAGAGCATACCCTCTCCTATTCACCATATGTGTCATTGAACATAATCTTTCGATTTGGGCTTAAATTGGTCATTACATTCTAATTTGATGTATTTAGCTCACATTAAAATGAGGGCAACCCTATATGCTAGAAGTCATGCCTAGCTGATGGTTGACACAAAGAATCGTAGAAATCACATTCTCTCTCTCTCTATGTCTTACCAAACTTGCACAAAAATTGAAATATACACATCTTTCTTAAACAACATCTTACCTAGGAACACATGTCCACGATCACACGATCAGATTGGGTACTCCCATGGCCTCTTGCTCGTTGAGTCATCATCTCGGAGGACGGCTCGCCCAATAACATACCTAAAACCTCTCCTTTTAGATATCCTTCTTCGTAGGATGCCTTCCTAACCAAAAAAATCTATTCTAAATACACACAATCAGTTCTAAATAGCATAAGTTGAACACACATAAAGAAAAATCACTCTTAGGATTGTATTTTTCTTAGCGTTCTTCTTGCTTTGCATTTTGAGGTGTGAGGACACGATTCCACATTTTTGTTTTTTCCTTGCACACTCCCCATCATAGTTGGAATATTCCAACTTTATCTGAGTGTGTCAGGGCCCCATCTTTCAAAATTATAAGTTTGATTCTTTGCTTGATTTAAATCATATTTTTTTCTTCATTTCTATCTCAATTTCACAAGAACCGATGGTTCGATCCATTAACCATCATCAATTTTCATCTCACCATCATCGTTAAACCTAACCGTGTGTGGCTCCCGACTTTCTGGGTACTTTGGCCTCGGGAGTCTTCATTCATCATCGTGTTCTCATTTTTGGCCCTTTAGAGATTTCGCTATGTTGATATTACCATCATACAGAAAACATCTCCTTGTATTGTCTATTAACCCTATTTCATTTTTTGAAGCGATTTTCCGAAGAAATCGATTCTCACTTCCTGACCGACATGGTTTTCCTGTAACTATCACTAGTCAAAATGACATCGTGATATTTGTATTTGGTTTTCCAGATCCAAATCTTGACCAAACACACTCTCCCAACCTCATTATTTTCTATCATGTTGCTTTCTATGTCATCTACAGAATACAGTCTTACCAGGTCAACACTTGTTCACATGGTGTTAACTCATGAGCCAGACTAATGCCCTCATATTCCACGCTAGTCGTCAACCACTCCCACCTAGTCCCTCACCGCCTTCCATCCTGTCACCCATGGATCCTACTTAGCCTATCACCATTGCCACAGGTGATGAAGAATTTGCATGAATCCTTGATCAAAATCCCACAGCCTTGCGGTTCTACCTTTAACACTCTTCCACCCGAGACTCCTCAGGTCAGTTGATATATGGCATGCATGTATCCATCTCTTCTACCCTTATTCCCACTTCCACATCAGCCCCTAATAATGTGGCATTACCTTCACCTCCTTCACCCCCCGGTGGTTTCACGGTGTATGACCCATACCCACTACAACCGCTACGTCTACAATATCAGACACCCGTGGTATATGTTGTCCCCTTAGCGACCACCCAGACCATAACCTCATATGTGCCCATTGTCTCACAAATACCCATTTCAACACAACCTCATGGTGTCGGTGACCCCTACTCCATTCCATAATCTTGTCCTCTCCATCCCACAAACACTGCCCCCAATTACTACTAGAGTCACTACGATCATCCCACCTACATACACATACTATCAACAACCCCCTATCTCATCTATCACCCATTCTAGATACATACCCTCTATGTTGGTCCCCTATTCTCAACCTCCCTATTCAGCATCACCATACAATGGAATACCACCCACATCACAGGTTCAATACCAGCCCCCTTATGCCACAGGAGGAGCCCTTCCACCACAACCTACCAATGACCTCATCAATTTAATGATGGAAAATATGCAGACACTAGAATAATTGGTTTTCGGCTCATGCAATTCCCTCACCTATGATGAAATTTGTAATGAGCCTATTCACCCATCCATTCCTATTCAACCATACCTCATACATTGGGAAATGTAAAATTCAACTGCTTCAATAACAAAGAGGACCCACAACAACATTTGCGGTCCTTTAAACATGGGTGTTACCTAATTTCCCATGATGACTCTTACTTCGAGGACTTTCCCAATGTCCCCGACATGACCTACATTGACCTGATACAGGCTACTAAGACATTCCATCTACTCATTCAATCAACTAGCCTAAGCCTTCTTAGACCACTTCTTGATTAATATTGTCAAGAAGGTTACCATGACTGATCTTTATTCCACTCGATAAGTACGAAAAATTCTATCATGACTCACGCTCATTGGTGTAGTTTAATTAATCATCTCACATTCCAACTACCTCAGACTGAGCTTATAGAGCTATTTACTCGGGCTTGTGCTAGACACATCTCACCAACCTGCGCAGTGCAAACCTTTCACACTTTTGATGAGGCATTCACCATGGCATGGAAATTGGAAATTCGTGCTATCAAAGAAAATAAGATTCAACTTCAATAAGAACATCGCGTTCAAATCAAATGATGCTTCATTATCTTCAAAACCCCAAAACAACTATTCAAAACCCAAAGGATCTGCCAACACCATAGTTCTCAAGGTTGGCCCCCTCATCAATCAAACCTAGCCAAACCCCCTTCTAATCTCTCTCCTATCCAAGCTTTCTAGTTCAAACGAGAACAACGAAATTACACTTCCATAGGAGAATATTATTCTTCTGTTTTGGAAAATCTTGTTAAGGTTGGTGTCATTACCCTTCCACCTATAAAACCACATACTGGTTTTGACCCTGAGTGCCCCATGCCCGCGTGGTATAAGGAACATCAATTTTGTAACTATCATCGTGTCAAAGTTCATATGAGTATAACTACATCACCTTCAAGAATATCATCTAATAAATGTTAGAAAATGGATATCTAGTCTTGGATAGACCGAATGCACCCGCTAACCAAAACCTACACATCTTCAAGAAGCCATTCCTAATCATGCCCCTTCTTCCAACCAAGTTAGTGATACCTCAAGCAATAATAGCAATGTCTCGAGGTCCATGCTATTTTTTATGACATATCAATTACTTCCCAATTGCCTCATGTTCCTTCCATAGATGAAATCTTACCCCAGGCTCCCCTACTTGCATAAAAGATCCTATTTCATCTACTCCTTCATCCATAGAGAAACCCTCTTCATTTTCTCCTTCACTCGTCGAAGAGCCTATAATTAAGACGTTGCCTTTGACCCTCAAATTTCTAAAAATTATCAGTGACACCTCTCCTACTCATAGAAGATGCAGTCCACCACCTACACCAACACATGGAGATTCCAACTCATTTGGCCCATCCTCTCCTCTACCCATAGAGGATCCTATTGAAGTACCGATTTATTTTGATGACCCTTCATCATCGAAACATCAAGATCCCGCTGATCGAATTTTGGCTCTCTTACCCACAGAGTCCGAGGCTAGCCATTTCCCGGTATCTCAAACACATTTTACAAGGATTGCCACTCAATCCACATCGGCCCTACCTACGTCAAGCACCATTCTTGTGCTTGGCAAATCACCTAGACTATGTCGATAGAGCCTTACTTTGGGGATGCCTTCTACTTCTGTTTCGACACAAATGTAACTATCCCTCACCGATACCTCCACTATCTATCCAAAAGTGTTTCAAGTGACCAAACCAAACACAAACCATGACTATTGCAACACCTTCCATGTCACCACCCATGGCCCAACTCACACCTCTCGGCCATACATATGACCAAATGTGGATACCTTCCATTGCATGTATGGTAACCCCGTTATCTTGCTTTCCTTCAATGACACCATGACCTCTACCAAGAATTACCACTGTTTCTCCATGTCCACGTGGGCCCCCGCACTGTCCCAAAACTTTTCTATGTTCTAGAAGGAGAGTTCCAATATAACTTGCTACTCGGATGACCTTGGATCCGTGCCATGGGTTGTGTCCCTTCAAATTTACATCGATGCCTCAAATTTGAACACGAGGGACATAATTACACCATCCCTTCCGACCCATCACCTTTCAAGACCTGTAACATGCTATATCGGCCCAATGATGTGCTTGTACCGGTCAAGGCATCTGCCACTATCACCACTTCACCTTCACCCACAATCCCATCTACCAAAATTTCCACTACTTCTGCTGCATCTAACCTTGCTATCCCCACTGCAATTGTAGCCTCTACCACTGATGCACTTGTTTCCCCAACATCTAGTGAGCCATCTATACCCGCTACCAACATACCAACTACTAATCCCTTAGAAGGTGTTTTTCAACACCTCACTCTAAGGGAATACTGCATATACAATATTGACACCTTCCTCACCCCATAAGAGTATGGGAACCTGTGTCAACACCCCAGTTATGACATCCACATCGGTGAATTTTTCCGCATCACCCTCCCCACCTTTGCACTAATCTAATGTATGGGGGACTCAATATGGCCACCTATAAACCCAAACCTCCATCCCAAACCCAACCATTTTCATCCGACCTACACTCCCTCACTAACCACCACTTCACTCACACTTTCCTCCACCGGTGCACGTGGAAAGGATTTGGCTTCGGTTTTTATGAACAAGGCCGCCATACTGTCATTTTTGTACCTCTCGTAAACACAATGACTGTAGTGGCATTGGTTTTAATGCTCCACCCTCCAAGAAGGTTCACGTCGACCTTATCCAGGATGAGAAATCTTCCCCCTCTCATTCACCCACATTACCATCTTCACCCACGGAGTCCATAGATCCTGAATCTATTCCTCCTAAAAAAATTATAAACACCATTTCCTGGGACCACTAACCTATCAACGTGATGGCGAGGCTCCCTCTTCTCTCCCATTCCTATATCCTAACATGATTGATGACGATACGCCTTCAATTAACGTCTGTTCAATGTCAGGATGATGATTCCATCCTCACCTACCTTGGTGCGGAAGAATCTTATATTCATCTCCACGTTACCCTCTGAGACACAAACCATGTTGAACAAATCGACCATCGAAGTCAACATTAATACTTAGGACGACCCACACATTCTAAAGATTGGCCAATCCTTAGACGCTTTACCGAACAAGAAGCCTTCACTTCTTTCCTTCGGGATGATAGCACCACGTTTTCTGGTCATATGCCGATATGCCCGGTATTGACCCAAAAATCATGGTTCAAAATATCAGTAACTATTCCCCGATGCCAAACCCATCAAACAAAAGTTGTGGAAAATGCATCCTGTCATTGCTCTTCCTGGTCAAAGAAGAGATTCAAAGACCTTCTCTCATTTTCCTTCATTCTACACATTGATTATCCCCAATGGATTTCTAACATCGTTCTTGTCACAAAGGCAACAGGGGGACTCCACATTTGCATAGGTTTCCATGACCTCAAAATTTCCTCGCAAGGATAATTTCCCACTACCAGGCATTGACCAACTAGTTGATCTCATTGCTAGCCATGAAATGTTATCGCTCATGGACAGTTTCTCGGGCTACAATCAAATATTACTAGCTCCCAAGGATCAACACAAGACTACCTTCATCACCCTTTGGGGGACTTTCTGCTATCAGTCATGCCTTTTGGCCTCAAAAATGCTAGTGCTATATATCAACGAGCCATGACTTACATCTTCCATGACATCATGCATCGCATATTGGAAGATTATGTAGATGATCTACTTGCCAAATCCAAGCATAAACCAAACACCTACCCATTCTTAAATTCATCTTTGACCGCCTCATCAAGTATTGTGTTCGTCTTCAACCAAAGAAGTGCATCTTTACGGTACTTTCTGAAAAACTCCTAGGTTTCATCGTTTCTTTGTGTGGCATAGAAGTCGATCCTACTAAATTCAAGGCTATTCTTGAAATTCCGCCACCCACTAATCTCTATCAACTTCGCAACCTACAAGGAAAGTTGCAATCAATTTGTATTTTCATCTCGTAGTTTTCCGATCTTTTCAACCATTCCATCATCTTCTCTCAAGAAAGACGTTTCATTCAAATGGGATGTTGAATTCCATAAAACCTTCTAAGCCTTGAAATAATACCTCTTTCAACCACTAGTGCTCATTCCTCCTAAGGATGACTAGCCCTTATACCTCCTGTATATTTCCACCACTGACCATTCTTTAGGTGTCATACTCGCTCATCGCGATGACCAACACCGAGAGCAAGCGGTTTATTACATAATCCATACCCTTATTGACTAGGAAACTAGATATATCCATGCCAAAAACTTTGTCTAGCCTTATTTTTCTTTGCTACTAAACTCCGCCATTATCTACTCAACCACAAAACCTTCATCATTATGAATACCGACCCGTTACACTATATGTATGCCAAACCTTATCAACATCAACGTGCACACATTGGCTTATGCTTCTAGCCAACCTCGACCTTGAATTCATCCATCAAAATTCCATCAAGGGTTAGGCTATCTCTAATCAATTGGCCAATTCACCTATTTCTAGGAATCAACCCTCTAACTTCAACTTCCTAGACGAGTTTATAGCTACCCTTTCCCTGGATGAACCCATTTACCAAATGAAACTCTTCTTTGATGGCTCCAAGTGTCAATGTGGGGGTGGGGGTGGTATTATCCTCATTCCGCTTGATGGTGAACCTATGCCTTTGTCTTTCAAACTTGATTTTGATTGTACAAAACAATATTGTTGAATACGAAGCACTCATATTGGGTCTCCAGTTGCTTATGCCTTAGATGTTAATTCAATCAACATCTTTGGTGATTCTCAATTGGTCATAAACCAAGTCAATGGTATATACCAGTGTCATAATGAGATACTTCAAAAGTATAAGCATCACGTAGACATACTTTTGACCACCTTTAATCATTATGCACTTCAAACCACCCCACATTCTACCAATAAATTTGCAGATACCATGGCCTGCTTGGCTTCTCAAATACCTTCTCCACCGACTCTAAAATATTTGTCACCATACAAAGGATATAATCACCCTCTTATTTACCTTGTGAAGTTTATTCTCCATGGAACCATTTCCCCTAACCCACATGACCTTTGGTATAAGCAATATGTAGACTATCTTTCCCTTTCCATTCTACCCATTGATATCACTCGTAATGGACAACGTGCCTTTCTTAAAAGTGTCTCCCATTATGTCATCATGGGTGGTCTTATTTACAAGCATGGTTTTGACAACATTCTTTTACGCTGCCTTAAAATTTCTAAAATTTCTTACACCATTAAGGAAGTCCACGATGAAATTTGTGGAGGTCAATCTAGTGGTTTGGCTTTCAAAAATGCATTCTTCGCCTAGGCTATTATTGGCCAACCCTGAACCATGACTATTGCGATTATGTCAAATGTTGCATGAAATTCCAACAACATGCTAATATTCATCACACACCTAGTCATGCCTTACAGGTCACATGAGACCTTTGGCCTTTCTCTCAATGGGGTTTGGATCTTTTGGTGAGATCAACCCCATTCTTCACAATGCCACCAATGGATCATAACCGCTACTTAATATTACACTAAATGGGTAGAGGCCATTCCCTCATTTCTACAAAAGTCGATAAGATATGTGAATTCATCAACCATCACATCATTTGTCATTTTGGTGTTCCTCACCACATTATCACTAATAATGGAAAACAATTCAAAAACAAAACCCTATGTAAACTATGTGACGCTTTTGGCATCCAACTCAGTTTCTCATCACCTTATTACCTACAAACCAATGGTCAAGCCAAATCCACCAATAAAACCTTGAACAAAATTCTTATGAAGGTAGTCAACAATACTGGGAAAGATTGGCATACGCACATTCCTTTCACCTTATGGGCTTATCACACTAGTATTCACACTTCACCGCTGCCACCCCCTTTTCTCTGGTCTACAGTACTAAGGTTGTCTTACCTCTCGAAGTCCAGATTCCATCTCTCTGCATCTCACTACAAGACATGCTCAACGACGATGACTTTTGCTAGGATCGTTTGGCACAACTTGAGTTATTAGATGAACATCGTCTCAATGCTCTTAAAAATCTTCAAATTTACCAAAAACGTATCAAATGTGCATATGATAAACACATTCATGAACAAACCTTTTAGGTCGGTGACCTCATCCTAAAGGAAAATAAACATGTAACGAAAGAGGAAAAAAGTAAACGAAGAAAATTTTCTCCTAATTGCTTGGACCCTATATCGTTACCCATGCATATGGATCGAGTGCTTATCATTTGTCTTCACTCGAAGGTAAACCCAAACCTGAGCCCTTTTATGCCTTACATCTTCGACCATTCTATTGTTGATATCAAGTCCTATATCACTTTCTATTAGTTGATTGCTCGTCCCTTGAGCATTGTTCACCTTCCATATTACCCATTTTGAGGATCCATGACTAAACAAGAATCATGTGATTACCCATCACCTTTTAGCCTTGTCTTCAATATGAGTACCATAGCTCTACTCATAAGTATGATTCTCATGGATACTTTTCATCTTCTTCAAGATGGAATCCCATGGTCGTTCATCACTCAAAACCACCTCTTCCATAGTTAATCTTTGTGTGTTATGGTCTTGTCTTCTAAACAAGAACCTAATCTTCCTCTATAGTCTTGTCCATGACTTAAATGTCTAAAAACAAAAATGGATACAACTCCTTGAGTCAAACTTCCAGAAAAGATGACTCCCCCAAATGGGACATCTCTTCACTCTAATTCCACCACTATAAATAGAATGCTCCCTTGAAGGATAGCTATATAAGGTCATTACACAAATGTAATAAATATCCAGAAGCTTCCCACATTGATTAGCTTCACGAATACCTCAAGGAGCTAATATACTCATCCCATATAGACTTCCCGCATTGATCAATCTATTAAAAATAAACAAATGAAAAAAATAAGATGAAATTTTCATCATGGACTTGCCTATTTTTGATCTTGGGTTTCTTTGTTCCGACATGCACACGCTTCATGTACACTAAGTTACACTAAACCGCCCATTCTCACCTCCTTTCCTTTTTCGCTAATTTCCTCGTTACTCAAGGGACTTGCCACAAATGCGACATTTTGTGATTATGTGACTTTCTTCACCCTTAGAACGGTCCATTATGCAACGCCTTTAGGGTATTTTGTTCATGATCCTCTCTTAGGTATGATCGACTCCTTAGGGTTCTTATCAATTAAGTGGCTCTTTTTACCACCTCTTACCATTCACCTTCCTCATTACTTGTTGACTATCCTATATAGGGCTAGATCATCAACACCTATATTTAAAAACCACTCAACCACACCTACGATCTAAACTCAATCATGCCTATGACCTACATTCACCCATGCCTAGCACCCATCAACCCATTCTCGCTATTTCACCCTAATCTTCCCTAGCTTATGGGAGAACTACATCGGCCTGAGGTCCCTTTTCGTTGGGACTATGTAGGTAGCACTTCGAGGGCATGGGGCCCTTGGAGGTTAGCTCGGCCACTCTCTACCCTAACCAATTCCCTCTTTCCCTTTCTTATTCACATTCTACCCTAGTTAGTTTCCTTTCTATATCAATAACTAGAAATTACACCCAACAAGCAACAATTGTTACACATCTTTACCATCATAACTTACACATTCATTTCATCTTGTCTACAATTTCTTTACTAGTAATCATACATTTTCCTACAAATCATCTTAACACGATCCACATCATCATTAATTACACAAATTAATGAATTAGAAACTCAACCATACCTAACCAACTTGACTCAACCATGCCTAAGTCAACCTGACTCGATCCATGCCTAAGTCAACTGAATCGATCCATGCCTAAACCAACATGAATCCATCATGCCTGAACTAACTTGAATCAATCCATGCCTATGACTCAATCCATCCACCCAAAAACACACCTCGACTTCACCATGCCTACACGACCTTGACTCTATCAGGCCTAATCCACTTGATTTCCACCTATCTATATATAACAATGCAAATTAAAACATGTACACCATCCATACTATAAACACCATCATCTATAAATCAGATAGTCTATATAAAAATACATGTGAACATATATACCAATAATAATCACAATCTCTCAAAAGATCTCATATACAGCCTCACCATCTTCAACACGCAGCCGATATATGATCAAAAATAACAAAAACTCTCATCTACATCCTCATCATCTTTGGCATGCACGCAGCCGGTATACATATCAAAATTATGTCAAAAACATGGATACATTGATCATCAATGATGACTAATCATCACCCCACCTGATATCCATCCCTGTCTCATCGCCTTCTCCATCTCCCCTCCAGTGGCGTACCCTCCAACCTTTATCCACCATGCCCCGATTTGTCCTCCTCGATGGTCCCTCACCCGCACCGGCCTCTATGCACCGGTAGTCTCACCCTCGACCTGCCTCTCAGTGGCTCGCCGACCCCCACAGTACTCTCTACATTGTGGGTACACGCGACCAAGGTCCTCTCACTCGAGGCCTATTGTGCTCTATACTCCCCATAGGATAGAAATTATATCCCTGCGGCCTTCAAAATATCCTCATAATACCTGACCTCACCTAAGGCATTTCTCAACCTGCTATCGGTCAAGTTTGTGGTGGTGACATTGGCCTCGGCCCTTGTACCTGTCTCTCGGGACCTTGCCCCACTCCTGCCTCGTATCCGGGCCTGAAGGCCGCAACTTTCGTGTCTCTGTGCAAAGTGTCTAATCGCCATGCAAACTCTGTAATTTGTTCTAGGAGGCCAATGACCTGCCTTCCATCCCCATCTCCACCCTATGCGGGTACTGTCCCTACATTACCTAGGCTCGTAGAGTGGCCATTGTGCAATGAACATAGCCACCTATGCCTCTAAACTTTCGTCAAATCCCCCCCGTACTATCCCCAATGTGTGATCGGGGGTAGCCCCTACCCTCCCAGTTCAGGGTGTCCCTCTAAATGAGGTGATGGTGGCTAAATCCAGCTGCCCCGGCCTCAACCCATATAGCTCAGTAAATGTGTGGCCCACCACTACCTGTATCTATCAATCACCCCAACATCATCAATCCACCGGTCTCTCACATGTTCCTCCTTCCCTATCGACACTTTATCACCATGGTAGGTAGGCGAGAGGCCTCTACTATGTCATCCCTCCTATACTGTGGGAAGGGTGGAGGTATATCCTGTAGTGGCCAAACTATCATCTCACCACATCAATGCCCGGTACCATCTCGTGCTCTCGGCGTCGCCCCTCTATCCATCGCCAGGCATTTATAGCTCCTCGTAGGCTCCTTTGTCCTCTATCGATATGATGGAAAACCCACATAGGGCCTCTAAATAATGTCCACGCTGAAAAACCCTCTAGCAATCATCCGTAATAGGCTACATTATGTGGCTCTAGCACTCAATGCTCCCAAATGTAGGCACCCATCACATGAAGCCCACCCACACAAAACCCGGCTCAATGCATTAGCCAGGGCATACCAACATGACACACACACACAATGTACTCATATGCCTAGCAATGGAGTAGGAAAGTGCAACATAGGCTAAATCTCTATAACCACCCATAAGCCCATAACTCTATATATAACTGAACCAGGAATGCGGGCACCCATGCAAAACGAGTCCTGTCCTCCACCATGTCATGCAAAACCCCCATCAATGATTGTGGGAATCTCCCACCCTCTGCATTCACAAAGGTCAAAGCAAAGAGATCGCCTCCCATCAAAGAACACTTCCTCACCTCAACTCTCCTCCCGGATGGGCTGGTACATATCTCCATAACTCATACTGGCACTATGGAACCTCATCTCTACCAGCCCCTCACCAAACACGGTCAACATCAACTCCTCATAGGCCTCTAAGGAGATAGAATACACCTACATCCCCACTATCTTTGTAGCCACATGGGGTCCTGATGATGTGGATCCTCCAAGGTGACTATGATCTCAATCGTCGAAAAATGGAAGGTATTGGTCGGCCGAGTCCCATCCGTCGATTGATGAGAGTGACCATCAAACTCGGCTCCCAAACTACGTGTCGATAAAGATCCGACCCCAATCAGACAACCTCTGTAACATGGTGCCAACATCGATATCGCACCCTTTTAGTACCTCCACGAGTAAGGAGGTACCCTATCTCTCATCCGTAGCAGGTCCCCTCGGCCCGCATTCAACCAATCACATGCATTATTAAAACTTGATTTTACCCAACATTGACCTCCAACTCCTTCCGTCTTCCCTTCCCCACCCGTTATCTATTTTACCCACTTTACCTAACCTTTCCCCTTACCCTTCCTAAACCTCTAGCCCTTTTACCATAATCGGCACTTCGAGTTACTCCCGACTCGTCACCGTCCATTACAATGCACTTCTAAACTCATACCTAACTAATGTCAATATATTAAGATCGGTGCCACCATACCTTGACCGGCGTTGGTCACTATTACTGTGCCCAAACCTGAACCCCCAATTTTCCCCCATTTCTCTCCCATTTCTCCTAGACACCTACCCAAACTTCCCCCAAATCCCCCTAACCCTATTCAACCTACTTATACCTTTTTCCCACCCCTTCTCTCACCCATTTTAACCACCAAATTTCAAATTCTCTAACCTATTGGGTGGCTAGGTTAGGTTAGAATTTCACGAACACTTCCATGTCTCATAGGCTCCTTCATTATATTGCATGGATTTCAAATGACTTGACTTAGACTTGGGGTGACAATTACTTAGAAGTAATGCCCCCTTGTGAACTCCGCACAACCGAATGCTTTCACCTTGCTCGTGGGGATTTTCAACATGCTTAACTCGGCCTTTAAAACCCTTACTCCTTTGAAGTAATATGACTTCAAAACCACACAAATTGCCACACATAATAATATGTCACTTGAACCCAAAAATATCTTCCAAACTAATTAATCCAAGAGATTCACATCCGCGGGAAGAAAATGAGGGAGGGCTCAAGGAAATTATCCACATAGCGAGCATTGGTAGGGGATTTGGAAATTTTCAATGACAAACAATAATTAATGCCGGTCTGTGGTGGTTAGAAGAGTGGAAAAACAAGTTTCAAACCGAGTGTTGGGCAAGAGATTACTCGGCAACAACTACCTTCCTCACCTTCACTATGGGATTTTGAGAGCAATCTACTCGATTATCTATTGACTGTCATTACTTAAAGTAATGGGGTCACATTTCCACAAAACTACCTATCTTCTTGTCTTAGTTTCGTGTGGATTTAGGGGTGCATTACTTGCTTACTAGAATGATGCTTTGTGGGTTTTTTTAACCCCTATTACTTGAAGTAATAATGACCTCATTCATGAATAATCCTAAGCTGATTTTCTTGCACCCAACCAGCTTGCACAACTTGTCCATGGGCTTGCCGAGTTGCTTTTCACCCTCCCCTATTTTGTCAATTTTCTCGACTTCATCCAATATTTTCATCAAGCTCCCCATTGAATTGTTAAGTTTTTCTTCTTCCTAATCAATCATTTTTCCGGGGGAAAAATCGTCAATAATAACCCGATCTAATCTACCTCGTAGATTAGACCAAGTGAACCAAGTTTCGGAGGTGGGCTTGCATGAGGCATTTCAATCATAAACCTGAATTTATTATGCATATAAAACCCTTGCATAGAAAGTTCCCGTTTCATCTATGGGTAACACAACCATATTAAAGTCACCATAAATTACCCAATAGGCCCTAACCATATTAATGTCACCTCCATGGTGCCACGTCGCCTTGTCTTGCCGGTGGTCCACCCAAACCCTCTCTTGCCTCCGCCATGTCCAAATCAACCTCCAACCTCTCTACCAATCACCTCACTCTTTCCCGATCACGTGGACCTGTCTACCTGGCTCTCCTCTCCAACTAGATCTCTCCACCTCACCTCGGCATACGGTCCCACGTAATTTCCTCTCGCCAAGCCACAAAAGTCTCGTGCTCTCGTCATTTTCACAAAATCCAAAACGTACAAATGAATCACGTATTATATGGATTTTTTCTTTTTATATACCCACATTAACCTGATCGACGTCGGTTATACCTAAACCGACATCGGTCTTTTCGCCTAAAAACTATGGTCGATTATACCCAAACCAACATCGGTCATCTACCCTAATAAACCATGATCAACTTACCTAGACCGTCACTAGTTACGTATGACCGACATCGATTACATCTGTACTCTTGTCCATACCCTTTCCCCATTTCCGACCAACACTTAACCAACCCAGCCACCATTTGACCTTACCCACCCTTATTGCAACCAACCTCCACGCCTACCTTACCTATACCTGTCCTTAATTACGTTTTGGGACTTGTTATTTTACCCATACCTCGGCCCTACCCGTGTCATGACCTTGCTACCTGGACCCGGAACATTGTTAATGACCTGTGAACTCATGTGCTCGCTATACCTTGCGATGCATCTACCCATGCCATGACCTTACTACCTAGACCTAAAACATTATTACTGACATATGACCTCATGTGCTCGCTATACCTTGCGACACTGTTACTCATGTTGTTTGACCTAATGACCTTACTTTGCCTATTGTCGGGTTGTTTATCCCGACCTTACCTTTGGTGTACCGGAACATACCTAAACGTTCCTGCACCTAACCTACGTTGTGCTTCCCGACCATATCCTATACCTTGGATACCGGAATCACATCACTTTGTTTGGATAAACATATCGACCTTAAACGATGTAGAGTTTGCATGCTCTTCAACCTAGTACCGTGCACATGCAGTTTATACGTGTGCGTGCATTTGAATGTCGCTACCTTTGACCTGGCCCATTACCTTAATTACCCGATTGGACCTTTACCCAATTACCCCCATTGTCCACCTTCCTCTTCATCACATCCACCTTTATCAAACCACTCACCGATTCGGTCTTCTACATCATTCGCCTAGTTTGAGGGGGATCACCTTCACCCACACATGGGCACCCACATCTTATTTTTGTCAATGTATGACTTACCAATACAAGCCACACAACAAAAAGGGGGAAAATGTAGACGCAAAATTTGGGTCATACTCCCTCGTCCCTCACAATAACCAACTCAAACATACTCACCTAACCAAGGCCCCTTCACCCCACACCACTATTAGTTTAATTGATTTAATTAAAGTGATATATATCCTCACAATATTTATTATCTAATTATCTTAATTTCTACCCCACCACTTCACCTAGACACCTCACCCTAGACCTATTCTTGGCATGTTTCCATAACTAACAATAACTAAGTCTTAATTGCCTTAATGAGCTAAGATTTTGGTCTAACCTTAAAATCAATCCCTAAAATCTCTCTAACCACATTCCCGCCATTAGAGGGAAGTTTCCATTCTAGTCCACGAGAACAAGCTAATCGGGTCCAAGAAATTAGAAAGATCTCGCCCATTTTAGTAAACCTAGGGAATCCCACCTTAACCGACTACGGTCACCCCTAAATCGACCGGCCAACCCAGTAATCGCTTCGGTTACCATTTATTCACCTAAGCAACCTTTTTTTGGGTTGGCATTCCGAGAGAGAGAGGACAAGAGAGAGCTACATGCAAGGTAACCGCAGTCTTTCATGCACCCAAACATCCACAACCAACACTAGGATAGATCCAGAGGTATTACATCCAAAGAAGCATTCCAGGGGAGCACTATCTAAACACCACTCTTGTGAGCAATCGCCATCACCATTCAACCACCAAGCATATACTACAAAGAAGGATACCTTTTACCAAAGATAGTTTATTTTAGTATAATAGCCTTGTTACTTTTGTTATTAGTTTATACTTTGCATGTTCTTTTCCAATCTTCTACCCACTTGTAGACTCAGCCATTCCTCTACCCACACCACCAAATCACCCATTCTCGCCTCCTACACCCTCTCTCCTTCTTATATCTCGATACCTTTTACGATCTCCCCATCCACCCTTCCATCTCTGTTTAGCTCCATTTCAATCCCCACAATCAAATCTTATTAAATTCCTTTCACCCCGACCTTACCATAACAAAGTTATCCATGACCATCGTTGGTTATATCCGATTAACATCGGTTTGTGTTTTACACCTTGCCAATAACATAGCTAACCTACCTTCTACCAAGTGACCCAAACAACCAAGGCTCCGACCTAACCGGTTCCAACACCCCGATAACTACTTACCCTTGGATCCGACTATAACCTAGCCTTTGTTGTATTATATTTTCTTATTGTGCTTGAATGAGATACCTAAATCATATCAACTACAGTAGGACTTTACTTATTTCTCGCATTAAGTTGTTTTAAACAGTGGATTGACAGCCATCTAGGAAGTATCACACTTCCCGAAACTAGCATACGCTAAATGTCCCACTGTCATATACTATTTAACTATTTTTTTGTGGTCTTGTTTTCTATTACAGGTAGTTCCTCCTAGCCAAAAGGAAGCTCTCATAATCGACATTGGATTAAGAAGTTAGAACGTGCACAATGACCATCAACCGACCAACATAAACAGTATTCCTCCTAGCCCTTACCCTTATCTGTTTCGTCATTCAAAACATAAAGAAAACGGTGAAACACGTCTTACCCTCCCTTCGCAATTAGGGTTTCATTATTTATTGTTTAGTTGTTTGGGTTTATTACCGTATTTCATTACATATTCATTTTACTACACAATCTTGCATCAAATTAGGCTTACATTTCACATTTTAGCTTAATCATGTAGAATCTAAAATTGCTCACTTTCTGTGGTGTATTCTTCACCAAGGCCTTCCGATTGGTGCCCGTCTAGTTCACCTTGGTGTTTCAACCCCAAATTCCCCTTTTGTGGTCATTTGGAAACCTTGTCTCACCTTTTATGGTACTGTTGCAAATCCCAAAAGGCTTGGAATTGGATTCATTCTTTCTTCCTCCCTTCCGACTAGAATGTTTTACTTGGCAACATATTCTTTTAGGAGACAATCCTCGGATGCCTCATAAGTTTTCCCAGATTTGGCATGCTTTCAGAGGGGAAATCCTTTCCGGCTTTGGAAAGAAAGGAATTCTTGTTTATTTGCTAATGTTGAAGTTGACCAACAATTCTCTATTTATAACAAGTTTGTGGTTATCACGAATGTATTGCTGTAGATTCAAGTTCAAGAAAACAAGGTGGCACTCGAGGTGGAGCATCTCCAAACTCTCCTTCGGCATTAGGGCGACACCCCTTGCAATGTTGCTTGTGAGCTACCCTCCTCCCACCGTAAGGCGCTCCTCGCGTGGCGGTGCAGTGTCCCAGGGTGGCGTTTGTTGGAGCGCTTGAATGTCACTCGTCAATGGGCTCGTTGGTTCCTCGCGCCATTAGCCTTCCACAGAGTAGCTTCTCCACTCCACCTTTAGTCTACCATCGAGGTTGGGATGCTCCCCCCCCACCCAGCTCACACTGGGGGGCTCGTCATTGCTGCCCACAAGCCGCATGATCCACAGACGATTGAGCCTCCTACCTTCGCCCAAAAAATTTTCCAGGTTGTCTCTTACCATCTCGCCCACTCGAGCCACCGCCAAGATATCTTTGAAGAAAGAAGCCAACCAGATCTGGTTGGGACGTGTCGGATAGTGGCAAAGACCTGCTTGGTTATGGCTATCATGATCAAGATCTGCCCCCTGCAAGACAACAATTCAAAGTTGCGGCTTAACTTCCTTGCTTCTTTGCTTTTTGATGTTTTGTAACTAGATGTATTCCTAGGCTTTGTATTTGCCTAGTCTAAACTCATGGCTTTGGGGTGTTTTTCCATACCGCCCCATTTTTTTGTGAATTATCTTGTATCATTTTAGTTGTTAATATAATATAAGATCATCAAAAAAACAAAAAGGTTTTCTCCTCCATGTGGTGCAAGGGTACACTACCACAACAACAATCACCCCAAGAGTGGCCAATCAAACACAAAAAAACTCACGGCTATGTTCACCATGGAGCTCTCTTTGGTCATGGATCTCAACACAAAGCAGACAAATAATTTTAAAACAGAGGCATATACACAGCAAGATCGCGAAACCCACGGCTGGAAAGCCGAGCATGTTGCACCCATCTGCCAAGCCATTCGCTCTTATTCGCCAAGCATTTTCATTCATTATTCCAAATACGCTTGCAAAATTAGTGGTAAAACCACCAGCAATGGCAGCATTATACAGTACATATTCCATCACCGAATTGGCTCCAGCGAAATACCATGCAAATTCCCATGTTTCCCATAATTTTTTCAATGTTAGTGCCATCAAATGTGCCATTTAATACACAATCATAAAATGGAAAAATAATACTACTCGTGCGACATAGAAATACAATGATTAGTGAAATGTATACCGAATGTTATCCGAAGATAGCTGAAGACGACACCTGCAACAGGCATCTCTACTACAAATTCCGTGTAACAGAAAGCTGAGAGCCGCGCAGACACACCGGTATGTTTCCATTGCAAGTTTGCTGCTCTGTATTGTGTGTCAGTTATCAGCGGTAGATATGGTCGACGACTCTTGTATTGGTACAAATGTTCGACAAAATGTCTGCATGATAAAATACTTTTCTTCCAATTTATTTTCTGTGAATTTTTTTATTTGAAGCTAGGGAAGTGGTTGTTTTAAAACAATATTTATTGAAAATCCTTGGTGACTGGAATTCATGACTCTTTATGGAGTACACTACTTAAAAATCAGTCAGCGAATTGTTTGACAAAAATAATGACAAAATCTTCTTCTTCCCATTCATCCTCTACTGTAACAGCACTCTTAAATAATATTTTTAATTGAAGAGTCGATTGTTTCAAAGCAATCATATTATATATATGTATATATTTGAAAATTGCCTCAAAGTCTGTGACATAGGAAGTTTTGCAAGGACTTGCTTTTGAACAATATGCGCGTGCGTGCGAAATCACGTATATATCAATGTTAAATTTGCTCAGATTATGCAGAGATGTCAATGTTAAATTTGCTCAGATTATGCGGAGATGTCAATGTTATTTTAAATTTGCTCATTTTTATTTGAAATGTTAATTCTTTTTCTATATATTGTGGTATTTTGTCAAACAATTCACATCCCTTACAAATAGTTTCAGATTTTGCATACATGGCTATAAAAGAGGTTTTTTCAACATCCACATTTGATTTTGTTTTTATGCTTTTAGTACCCTTTTCCAAAGCTCCCATTTGGCACAAGCTGGAAGGATGCTGGCAAAAGTTGCAGAGTTTAGCTTTCAACTTGCCAAATGCATTTACGTATGATTCTCATATCCAAGGATTTATCAGTAATATTATTGTATGCTTTGTCCAGGGTCCATCATGTTTAGTTCCGGTTTTTGGCCAGATAATTTGTCTGCTTTGTGTAATGCATGTCCAACAGCATAGTCGGGACTACAATATCTGATAAAATTCTTCATCCAATTATTTTTTCAAGGATCTCCATAACCTGTTCAGAGCTTGTGGATGGAATTCCTGACATTACATAAATTTTCAATATGTCGCAATCTTCTACAACTATAGCAATCTTCATATTTAATCTATTCTCTTTATGTTTCACTTGGATCCGATGTCAAATATTTTGTTTGTTTATAGAGTGTGTGATTGGCAGTCTACATAATAAGCCCATGGCCAGAGAATAAACATTTGGTTGATGATATCCAGAGCTAGGAAGATATTAGTAATGAGCTGCTCAGTATTATTCCTAATGTGGGTGGTCATTAAATAAGCCTTTTTCTCAGTTGCAAAACTAAACAGCATTGAAGAGGACAATTTTTAGTACTGAAAGCATTGAAGTAGACACTTGAGAGGAGGTTCTCATGTGCTTTTATTTAGAAGTTAATCGTATAACACTTTACCTTTATCTACTACCCTGCCCCTAGCAATTATGGAACTCTGCACCAATTCACCACTTTCCAGCTGAACCACACAGTAATGTCCCAGATTCTCATGAATCTTATTAGTAATCTGACTGCAACATGAATAAATGTCAAGTGAAAAGAAAATTTCAATTGATTTCCTATTAGCATGGAGGTGGAAGCAGCTGCAAAATACCATGTGGGCCATAACAAGGTGTAAATTAACCTTAATCTTAATAAGGTGGGTTTCCTTGAAAAACAAGAATTTTTAATCTCTCCCAAAGATAAAAATGTGGTACATAGATGTGATGACTGACATTCATAGCAAAGGGTTCCAACTTTACCATCCTTCAATTCTTTATTTGTTTGCATATATAAAGATCCAATTACCTGCACCTTATGTTGAACATCATCTCTGCAGTGGCATGGCTAGCAGTGGCATTAGAGAAGCATTATTCGAATCATTTGTATCCATATATTTGTTACTGTTCTCCTTTCCGTGGCCTTATAGATTCTAGCGTTGGCTCTCTTAAACATTGAATTTTTACCCAACGAAAAGGTTCTATTTGGGTGTTAACTCACTTGCACAATATATGTGAATCAAAGATGGATTTTAGTGTTTTCTAGAAATTGTTTGAATATTTAACTATTAGTACACTGATGGATTCGATTTTTATGACAAGTTAGCTTGTTTAGAATGGAATTATATTGTTAAAAAAGTGTTGCTAAAATATTACTAACATATTGTTTTTAAAACATTAACATATCAACATTTTTTTAGCAAATTACACATGGACAAAATATGATTGATATTGAAAAGAAACTTAGTATTTTATACTCAACTCGCTATAATTATTTTTGGGAGAAAAAAGGCCTTTTCTTTCTTTTATGCTCAACAAAATGAAGTTAGATTCTTTTTTGGTCAGAATAGATATCCATATTTGGCACTCCAATCTTCTATGCAACTTGTCAAAAAAGGATGCAAATCTTGTTGGTATGCAAGAGTTATGACTCTCCTTCGAAGTTGAATATTGATATAGAAAGACTTCCTCCTCTTGGGTTTTCCATTAATGCTCCTCAACTCACTAAACATGAGGTTAACATGGGTATACGAGAAGAACTCACTAAGTCTTATTTGAAAGTTACATGGTTTGCTCCAAAAGAGCCTTTGAAACCAAAACTTCTTCACTATTTTCAATTTTATTCTTGCTTCCATGAAGATCAAAATAAAATTCCTGAATACATGAAGAAGTCGTTGCCTTCATGCTTGAGGATCCCTTTAGCTCAGTTTCGCATTTGCTCTCACCCGCTTCGGATGGAATCTGATCATAGCCTCCCACAACATGAGTGTATATGTCAGTTGTGTTTTCTAGACCTTGAAGTGAAGAGCATTTTATATTCAAGTGTCCCATCTACTATGAAATTCGTGGAAGATACCATTGTCTTTTCAGAGATTCCAATGGATCTTTAAGGAGCCTCATTCGATATGAAGACCATAAATGTTTAGCTTTGTTTATTCATGAGACACTTCAACTCTAACAAAGAACACTCAAATTGAAGTCCTCAAATACAAATAATTACAGGCATATCAGTTCTTACTTCCAAATAACTGATTTTAGGAATCTTAAGAGATCTCATACACAAACAAGTTGGTCCAGATCTGTCAAACAACGTACATTCTACTTGGTTCCAGTTCTTCAACCTTCTGGTAGTTGATTTGTTGTTTTTTTTTCTGGGAGATTCTTTTGGCACTCCCTTTATGTATTGGTCCTTGTACTACCTTTTCTGTCCCATAGGCCATTCTTGGCCTTTTGTGGACGTTAATATCTAAATTAAATTAAATTATATACTTTGCTTAAAATGATGCATAATGTATGTATGTGTGTGTGAATTTTATTTCATTACATAGCCTTTGGCAATGTTTTATGGGTAAAGAAGTTTGTTTTTTCTTGCTTGTCTAAGAATAATGATCTGCGAAAGTGCTTTTTGTGATTTTTGAACTTTTGATTCAATTTACTTTGTTTACATTCTTGCATATTCAAATCTGTTGAAGCATTATGTGCTTGAAGTAACTCATTTTCCTTAATAGATAAGTGTAAAATCTGAAGTGAAAAAGACATTATTTCCATTAAATAAAAATGTGTGTTATTTAAAGGAATCAGATAGTGTATATACTGAATTCATTTCATATTTATATCTCAATTTGTCTGACTTATATTTTAGTACCTCTGTTTGTATCATATTTGTATGTGGTATTTTAACACTTTCCAAATTGGAATTTTGAGACTGTTGATCTGCAAATGTTTGCATGTTATTGAAATTTCAGCACTTTTAATAATGGGATTTTGTTAGAGCACCAAGCAATTTTTATTTTGAACTGTTATATGAAAAAACAAGAAAGCCGCTTAGTGCTTCATTATGTCCTTGATATTGCAAAGCTTGACATTAGAAAGAATGTTCAGTTGTTTGTGTGTACTGGAATTATGAACCAAGCTTGATTTTGAGATCTTTATTTTAGATTTGTCTAGCCCATATGTTCCCATTGGTACATATGAGTTTTATAAAGGGATCATCATTAGGTTGACAAATGTTAGTAGGTTTTTCTTGAAAAGTTTTACAAAAATGTTTTTATATCCAGGTTTATGGTGGGATCTGTGTTCCATATGGAATCTGAAAATGTCCTCTAAATAACTTGTTTTCATTGGAGATATAAAACCATAGTTCCTGAATAGTGTGAACTTTTCTTATGAAGAAATTGACTTTGTAGCAGTATTTAATGTTGAAGCAATCTTTATATGATTGGCAATTTTACACCACTAACATGCTATAAAGACTAGAACTGCTATTCTGGATCTTTTAGTTTCGTTAGTGGTATTTTAAAACTCACTGTGCATCCGAAGTATGTTTCATGTTTATGTGCTAACCTTGCAAGCAATTTAACCATGCATAATTTGGTGATTAGATCTTCAATTGGGGAAAAAGGAGTGTGTTCTTATTTTTCATGTTGCTAGTTGTGTATTATAAATCATTTTTCGGGGTTTTTATTTATTCAGTTTTTGGTCTGTATACTTACCCTGTTATTATTGTCTTTACATTGTCAAGTAAGATTAACTATCTTTCTGTCATTGAACAAAGAGGTCTGCTGAGTTCCAATGTAGTATGTGGGTGCAATTTTTACTTTGTTTTTCTTTCACTCTCAAACCTAACAAAGAGGTCTGCTGAGTGCCAATGTAGTATGTAGGTGCAATGTTTTCGTTGTTTTTCTTTTAAGCACTCTCAAACCTAATCTTCGAACCTGAGTGTTTTCTTATTTCTGCATTTAGCACATAAAACCTCAATGGATGTACACTCAGCTAAGAAATACTGGTTGTAGTTTGATGATATATTTCTAACATATTCATAAATATTTTTTCTTAATTCATTTTGCTTGCTGAACTTCAGTGTTGTATTGATATCTATAAACCATTTATGGAGAGCCATCAGAACATAATAAACAGATATTTCTATTAGATATTGTTGCAAAAGCCTTTATAGACAAATATGCGAAATCTAGAAGCATACAAAAACATGTGATTTGTTTTTTGGATACAACATATCAAAGAAAACTAAACAAACTTAACAAAGTATCTTCTGCAAACTAAACTTTGAAAGCACTCCCGTGTATTTGCAACTCATGTAATTGCTAGTTATAATGTTCATAAAAGGGGATTCACCTTTGACAATAATATATAAATGGCCACAGATGGTTATGTTTCACAATTGCTTTCCAATGTCCTCAAGTCATCCTTCCACATGAATGGAGGATTCAACTAAAAATTCAATAAAACTAGGAAATTTTCATAGTCCATTGGGAACGGAATATGGAGCAGCCATTGTTGCACTTGCCCGAGACCGATTAACAAGTCGATGAAATCAAATAGTTAAGAAATAATAAGCATCATCTTGCTGATAACACGGAAGAAAGGGGGCGTGTATGAGAGTGCCAAATTATTAGATTCTGGTAAGCATACCAATGGCTGGTCCGAAGCAGAGGACGAGGTAAAATGGAAATTGTTTATTTCTATCATCCCCTCCAATGCCTTTACTACTATTGACATAGCAGGCCGCCTTGTAAAATCATCCAGTACACACCACATCCCCACCTCCAACATTTTCACCGCCTCTTCCTTTACATCCATCCCCTCATTTTCTAGTCCAGAATCTACCAATTCGATTAATCTTCCTTCTTCAGCTTTACTTTGTAATACTGAAAGCAACCCATGCCCTGAAAATTCTCGGTTTCTCTTTCCACTAACAATTTCGACCACCATAACACCAAAGCTGAAAATATCCGCCTTCTCTGTAATATGCATGTTCAATAATTCAGGTGCCATATACCCTGGGGTTCCTCTCAACATGGTTATCACTTCACTTTGGTCTCTATTAACCAACTTTGCAAGCCCAAAATCTGACACCTTGGCATTGAAATTTTGATCCAGAAGAATGTTCTGTGGTTTTATGTCAAAATGAATTATACGTTCTTGGCACTCCTCATGTAAATATGCTAATCCTCGTGCAATATGAAGAACTACTTTGGATCTGGTATTCCAGTCCAGCACATGTTGATGGGTTTTGTTGGGAAATATCCATTTGTCCAGAGACCCATTTGAAAGATGCTCGTAAACGAGCATTCGATGGGACTTTTCTGCACAGAAGCCCTTCAATCTTACCAAATGAAGATGATGAATGTTCCCTAACGTTTCTACTTCTGCCCTGAATTCTTTTGTTCCTTGCCCTGCTCTGTCAAGGCATTTCACTGCAATCTTTGTGCCATTGGACACAACACCCTCATAAACGGAACCAAATCCGCCGCTGCCCAACTTCATGCTGAAATCATTAGTAGCTTTCTGCAACTCCTCAAATGAGTACCTCAAAGGTAAGCCAGCCATCCAGTGGACGGAATCATCCTCATCCATTTTCTCCTCTTGTCTGGCTCTTCCAGATTTAAATCTCCATGCCCACCATAAGAGGAACATGACAGCCAAACCACCAACAACAGCAACACTGATAACTCTAACCGAAGACTTACCCTGATTGGATGTTCTCAGAATCTTAATATATGCAGTGGAATTATAAAACTTTTCACTTGGATTATTCGTTCTCAGAGAGTAGACAATGGACTCCAGATAACAATGACCACTAGAAACTTTGGCAACGCCATCATGCCTGAAAAAAGCAGCTTTGCAAGAGCAATTTTTGAGGCAAAGGCTTTTACATTCATCGCTTGACACCAACTCTACAGTGGATGCGTTTTCATAAAAATAAGTAAAATATGAAATATGCTCCACCTCCAAAAACTGATGATCTCGGTTGCTGATTGTGGGGGTCACAGGGCAAATGATAGGACTGTGTGGAAGACAACCCAAATTGGGTTTGGAGACATCAATCTGATCAAAAGCATTGGCCTCTTTTGGACAGCTGCACTGACTGTCTGTGCAAATACCATAATCCCCACATGGTCTTGGATAATCACAAACGGACAGTGCATCAGTAAAATCTGTCAAATAGTCAGTAACAGATTTTCCTGTTTTGTTTTGGAAAGAATAAAACTGCATATGCCCATCTGAAGACATCAGAAAGTAGATGCAATTTTTGGGTATGGAAAGAGTGTTTGCCACTTGATTAGATGGATCAGATCCTTCACTAAAGAAGTAGATCGACTCATTGTCGAACTGCATATAAGCTAACTTCTCAGGGCTAGGTTGGTCTGGGTACCTAAAATACATTTGAGGAGGTGCAGTATATGTAAAGCATCCAAACCCGTCGAGAAGCAAGGTTCCATAGAAAATACCTGGACTTGTATTTGTAGGAGAATTGTTTGCAATAAGTTTCTGTCCCACCGTCAACTTCTGCCCCATAAAGAGCTTATCAGTGGGGTAATCAAAAGACTGCCACAGAGTTCCATTGTAGCTGTCGAGAAGCACCAAGTTCCCAGATTCTTCGATCCTCATCCTTTGAAAATCTTGGGCAGATTTATTTGTAGACCAGACCAGAGTGCCATCTGAATCCTTCAACACAAGATTTCCATTGGAGGTGAGTCCAATAGTAGCGTTGTCCTCCAGCAAATGCTCTCTGTTTGCACTCCACACCATTTGCAGGTCAAGAGGGTTGGTATCATCGTCTCCATAGATAGCAAAAAAGGTTGCAAATAAGTAGCCTGTGTCACAAGGAACAGAGTAGCAGAAGAATCCACATCCAAACTGCAGGAATGCACCATTATAGGAGATATTGTTGGTGAGAAGAATTGGCCTGACTGTGAGGGGGCCTATGTAATCTGGTGGAGGTGGCAATAAACCCAAAGACCGCTCATTGTTGATCCATGTGGTGCCTCCGTGTGCATTTGCAGAAGCAAGGGCGCCACAATACTCAAACAGAAATGATGATATAACGAAGAATGTGACAAATAGTGAAAGAGAGGTTTTGCAGGGCATAAAACAGTTGACTGTCATCATCCTTCAAAGCTAAGAACAGGGGCAGTAAGCAAGTCTAGAAATGTAATACCACAATGGGACGTAAATGAGAGGGCCATACGCGTTGATACTTGAAACTTTAAATATAAAACAAATGAGAAAGTCGTACTGCTTTTTTAGAACGTCAATGCACCTGCTTAACTTAGATAGGTACGATATTTTTAATAGGTTTCTTTTCGTCTCCACCACTTATTCATTTTCGAAGGTTTGACTGAAATATATGTCAATGCATAAATACAATCGTTTTGGAGGACTAAACTAATTGGCCATGATGTTAATAATTTATTTACCCCTACTAAATGTAAGTCGCTTTTCGCTTTTAAACCTTTGCATTTAAATTTTTACCGTTGATAAAAATGCATAAAATTAGTTTTACAACTAGGGAAAAGAAAACATAAATTATAATTATAATTTTCAATTTTTAATATTTATATTATGTTAAGTTTTATTAAATTGGCTTTTTCCTTTTGTAATTGGATTGATTTAGTTTTTGTTTATACTGATTTGATTTTTGTTATATTATAATAAAATTATTTCAATGTATAGTATTAACAATCGCATGTGTACAATGTAATGTGAATGTTGAATGGTATATGTTATTTGATTTAGAGGGATATTTATTACTTTTGTAGTTGATGTTGATAAGGGGTGTGATTGATTTTGTAAATGTAAGAATATAGTTGAAGCATTACATTTAAAGGTTCTATCTCTACATTTCAAATTTGTTACAAATTCGGACATATACATTTTCCATTCTTGAGAAGTTTTATTCATTACCCAATCTGTATTCCATTCTTGAGACAAAATGCCCATTACATGTGCATGAAGATGACAAAAACTCATCAAACCACATTTATGAATATTTAAGGACCAACCTTCATTCTCCAAATTTTGTAGCATTGAATTCAAATACTTAAGGCACGTGGATTTTCTAGTATGCATTAGAGCACAAGCAGTTGCGGAGGGAGAATGGAAGAGTGAGCCATCCTTGTTTTGATGTCTAAGTACTTTGTTCCAATCAACTATCCTCTGAATACCCTCAACAATATAAATCAGGGATGCGTCATATTCAATCATATGGTCTATTTCTATGCTGCAAAAATCAAAATAATACTAAAGTTATAGGAATGAACAAAAATGATTTGGACTGTGAGGCAAACATACCTTTTGAGGATTTCTTTTCGTTTGGTGAGCATCAGTTTTAAAGGAGACGATTCATAAGGGAGTTCCAAGCATAAGTCTCTTGCATCTTCCAACATTGCAGTGAAGATAATCTCAAATCCAACGAGATTATGTTTGTCCTCACAGATTTAGGAAATATCCAGAAAATCCATAACAAGGATGTGATCATGGGAAACAAATATCTAGGCACAACATAATAGGCGAAACTGCATTTAAGATCTAATAAAAATGATTTCTTGTAAGGTCTCTCTTGGGATTTTTGTCATTTTCATGAAGAGCTCTGCAATCTTCAGTTCTATTTCAACTTGTCAAACAATTACAAAGTTGAGATCCAATAATGAAACCATTTCCCCACCATGTTCATTGCTCTCTTGAATCACATGTGCACAATGCAATGTGAACACCGAATGGTATATGTTATTTGATTTAGAGGGATAGTTATTACTTTTGTAGTTGATGTTGATAAGGGGTGTGATTGATTTTGTAAGTGTAGGAATATAGATGAAGCATTACATTTATTTATGGTCTCTAGTTTTTTCCCTGAATTGATTTTTAGGGCCTAATTTGTAGAACCTTCTTCAGGGTAAATTAAAAAAAGGTTTTCTGATTATAAAACCAGCTACTATTATTATTTTTAAGTGTGAAATTTAATATTGATACCTTCTTTAAAATAAGATTTTTAATATCACACGTCCTTTTCTTGTAACGTGATCATTTTTGTTGGAAACAACTTTTGAATTTTTTGTGTGTGTGTGTGTGTGAGAGAGAGATAATGCATATGGCCATTTACCAAAAAAATCAAGGACTAATACGATGAACATGCCTCATAAATATTGCTAGCAACCAACTATAGTTGTTCTATCAAAAAACATAAATGTCCTTGAGCATTTTAATAAAAGTTTAGCAATAAGTAGGGCATATTTTGAGTGGAGTATAGGTAAACTTCCTCGATTTCTAGGAGACATTTTGCATATAGTTATTGTGCTATGTAATTTTCTTTGAAAAGATCAATGTTATAGAAATGAAATGCGTTGTTGGTTTACATAAAGAAGCGAGCAATAGTAAAATGGTAATATTGAACATGTATGTTGAAAAGTTAGATTTTGTAAGTGTAGAAATATAGATGAACCACTTCATTTAAAGGTATCATCTCTACATTTCAAACTTGTTACAAATTCGTACATATACAATTGCAAATCTTATATCTTGAGTGGTAGCGTTTTGTGGACTATTTTATTTGAACTTAACATGAATACATGAAGACTTCCATGCATGTGCATGTGTTGATAAGTGGTGTGATTGATTTTGTAAGTGTAGGAATATAGATGGTGCAATACATTTAAAGGTATCATCTCTATATTTCAAACTTGTTACAAATTCGTACATTTGCAAATTTGGTACATGTGCAAATTTTATATCATGAGTGGTGGTCTTTTGTGGCCATTTTTTGCACACTAAACATGAATACATTTTATACCGATTTGGATAGTTAGTTGCTTTGGTAGTTGATGTGGTTTGCAATTATATTGGGGTAGTTGTGTTAGTGTTGCATCAGTTGTTTGGTTGGTCTTTTGTTCACAAAACCTTTTTTGTACAGTCGATAAGGGGTGTGATTGATAGTGGTTGTGTAGGAATATAGATGAAACATTACATTGAATCCCCTCACATTCCAATCTTGCCATCAAATACAACTACTGAAGGATTTCCAACCAACATTCCCCAAGTCACTTCCATGGAAACAAATTTGCATGACCATACCAATTACTTCCATACAAACTCTTCTTTGCTAACTACTACCACGTCTCCCCATTTACTTGGGACGCCACATGAAACTGTCTCAAGTACCGACCTTGCTTTGGTTCCTCGCACATGTACAACCAGTTCCTCCTCTCCTTCTAACTGCTTTCCACCTTACAATCCACAATCGACCCAAACAAACACCTCAAAATTCTCCATAGAGATTTCCCATATTCTCACCCTCGCCGCACATTGTTGAAGCCCAACGCCAATTTCGCAAAAGAATAGATTTGTTGGCGAACATCCAAACTTGCTCAATTTATTTGGAAAATTACCTGGAATTAAAACAATTTTATTTGAAGGTTCTCCTTCCCCGTAATAGATGCAAAACCCAGAAAGACATCACCACCTCTTCTCTTCGTGGAACAACATGGACCCTAAAAAGTATCCTACCATTCTTGTGTCTGTAACCCAAATCAAGGAGATGCTTATCGCACGAGTCAATCCATTCCTACAAGTCACCCAAGTAGTGGTGGACAATACAAATACTTAGGACACACCATAAGTTTCCCACAAAACATTACTTCAATAACAAAGTACCTACCCCACCACCTTGGATATTTGGACATAGCTCTCATACAAAAGAAGGAGCTAATTTTAAAAGCATGATTTCTACGTCGGTAGATCTTGTGTTTCTATGTCGATAGTTAGCAAAGAAGAGTTTGTACATAAGGAATTGGTATATGGTCATGCAAATTTGTTTCCATGGAAGTTACTTGCGAGAATGTTGGTTGCAATCCTTCAATAGTTGTATTTGATGGCAAGATTGGAATGTGAGGGGATGGGGAATCCTACAAAGTCCCCATGTTTTTGGGTTGAATCTTCCTATTATTAATATGCAAATCTCTACCTTCGCTTATTTGTTTTTGAATTGAGAATCATTGAATTATATAGATATTGACATCTCTGCCCATGTTTTCAATTACATATAGTATATAACAATGTTAAGTAAGTGTACATCTAGATTATTCTCTTCCTTTGGCTAAGTAGCCATGACCAGGGGGATTCCAATCCATCAAAGTCACCCAAGAACTAACTCTGATTGTAATGCCCCAAAAATTTATCGCTCAAAAACTAGACAATTTTTTGTTTAATACCCTATATTATAAACTATAGTATTGTTTGTTTAAAGACATGATAGCAAATTTATATAGAGCTTTATAAGTATTAAGTAGTTTAATAACAACCTAATAGTACTCAATGATTATATGTTAAAACATGGTTGTAAACTTACAATCCTACTAATATAGAGATAATAAATCGATTATGAATAACCTAACGATATAACGATGTGATAGGAATAATATAAGCAATGCTTAGATTTTAATATGATACTTATATTATAAAACTAATATATAATATTATTATCACCTATTTTCAACCCTAACTTCCTTACGTGTGTGACTTCTAAACAAGATTATAATAATGTCAAACGATGTGATTATAATATATTAGATATATTATAAGTATTACAAATGATTTAGTAGTGAACTTTATAACCATTATACTTTTTATATTACTATTACATTATATACATACAATAATCTTATACATTTTATAAAGCTCTAACACTTATAACATTATACGACATTATAAATAACGTTATATCATTATATCCCTATAGATATATTGCCTCACGTACTAACATTATTAATAATATCCGATTTTGGATAATATAATGCATGATAAATATTAAAATGACATCATAAGAGTATTATTTATAATACTATCGTAACACTATAATAATATTATATTATATATAATATTAAACAACTTAATAACCTTATATATATAACTATTTTCCATATATATATTTTAAAATCATTTCCTATATTGAATTTTAATATATCTTTCCACGTATTTAAATCTTTAAAAAAACATCCTTATTCTACATATATCTAAATATATTCCTTAAGAGTAATAATAAGATTCGGTTGAAAAGATATTATATGAATCGTATAGTTTCAAGGGTAATGTGATGTTGTTTGTTTCTCCATGTATTGAGTGGCAAAATGAAAGTAGAGTGGGAAGAATATACCCACTTCAACAAACCCACCAAACCCAATGTAGAGCATGGACAGCGAGGCGTCCTAAATGGCTTTTCAGACCGGTCATTTCCCTTCCATAATAATACAAAGCACTTTATTTGAGATCTGAAGGCGTTAACCTGCAGAAACCCACGATAACGTTTTAAATCAGCCCAGCTCACGACCATAAATCTGAGCCCCAATATCTTCACATTTTACTATAAACAAATTGGTTGATCTTGATATGTTCATGTATATGAAGCGGGTTCTATTATCTCTAAGAGGAAGACTAATTATCGCGAGCAAATCTCTGCAAAATAATAGGAAAAAGTAAAAAAAGTAAAAAAGGTTGTCATAACCATCATTTTTGTCGTCAAATTTAATCAAATTGGAAAAATGTCCAAGTGGTCATCAAATTTAGTTATAGTCGCCAAAATGACCAAAAGGACTTTTCCCATAGGAGGACGCCTTTGATATAATTAACAAGATATTTTTATATGTAGAAGACAATTATTAAATAATTAATTCATAGAACCTTAAGCTTAAAGTTGTTTGAAAGTTACCAGAGAGAAGTTTTCAATATTAATTAACCCATAAATTTCTCAAGTATTATTATGTTTGTTTTGTTAAATAAAAACATTAAAAATGAAAAAATAAAATAATATTTTAAGTTTATAAAAAGTGTATTATCTTATCAATTGTCTTTCCATATTTCTATAATTAGTAGTACTAACAATTACATGTGTACAATGTAATGTGAACACCGAACGATATATGTTATTTGATTTAGAGGGATAGTTATTACTTTTGTAGTTGATGTTGATAAGGGATGTGATTGATTTTATAAGTGTAGGAATATAGATGAAGCATTACATTTAAAGGTTTTATATCTACATTTCAAATTTGTTACAAATCGTACATATACATTTGCAAATCTTATATCATGAGTGGTAGTGTTTTGCGGACTATTTTATTTGAATTAAACATGAATACATGAAGATTTCCATACATTTGCAAATTTTATATCATGAGTGGTAGCCTTTTGTGGCCAATTTTTTGGCACTAAACATGAATACATTTGATACAACTTTGGATAGTTAATTAATTTTATAGTTTATGTGGTTTGTAATTATTTGGGGGAAATTGTGTTAGTGTTGCAACGTGTTTGAGACGGTGGTTGCATCGGTTGTTTGGTTGGTTTTTGTTGAATTTTTTTTTGTATTGTCGATAACATGTTGATAAGGGGTGTGATTGATAGTGGAAGTGTAGGAATATAGATGAAACATTACATTGAAAGGTTCTATGTGTACATTTCAAATTTGTTACAAATTCGTACATATACATTTACAAATCTTATATCATGAGATTTGAACTAAACATGAATACATGAAGACCTTTGTACATTTGCAAATTTTATATCATGAGTGGTAGCCTTTTGTGGCCAATTTTATTTGCACTAAACATGAATACATTTGATACCCCTTGAATGACACTACCACTTTGGATACAAGAAGTGTTGAGTAAAGTAGTAGTGGAGGTGCTATCAAAGTAGAGGGTAGTATTTACAACGAGTTGTTTTGGTTGAGTGATAGTAGTCTTGACTCCTTTCTTTTTGCTCCAAGTGTTGGTACGTGCACCATTTTTGAGTACCTTTCGAATGAAAAAGGATGGGAAATGTGCAGATTGGCAAGTGAGGGAACTTTGTCTGCCTTTTCTCTCTCCTCCATCCACTTGGATCAAGAGAAATTACATTGAGAAAGTTCATTTTACAGAACGCTAACCAACATCATGGAAAGATGGGAAACTTCTGAAAGCAATAAACATATGAATGTTGAAAATAACATTGTTACAAAATACTTACTTTTCCATCAATTAGCTTGTTGTACAAAATCTAGAGAAGATCAAAAGGCAAATCTACAAATGTAATTATAGCATGACGTTATTAGATTTAGCCAGTCTCACAGGCCACATTGTCAAATAGGCTCAAAAGCTATGGTACTAGAAATGTGACTGCTAAATGGAGTAGTATGTCACAATCTTTTGAATGGCTATTGAAAGCCTCAACTATCCTTGACAATTAGCACCTAAAATTCAGTGATTCGGGTCATGGCTAGAAGTTAAATACTTTTAAAATTCGATGTATTTCAAGTTAATATTTTGTCTGATTTGTTGAAATCTCATGAAGGAAATTGAAATTGGGCAATCATTGGATTGAGAAATGTAGTTGTAATTATAAAGTTGTAAACTATGTAGGTTGTTGTAACTTTTACTTTGGCTAGGTTTTCTATTCATGTGGGAATTGATGTTGGATGTTTGTTGGAGACCCCTACAATTTTAATTACATGGGCAGTTTTTGTTTCTATATAGGCTGATTTATATTGCCTGGTTCATTTAATGAAAACCGAAATTGGATGTTATCTGTTTGAGGTTCACATTCTTTTAATGTATGTGGTTTTGTTTCTATGTGGGTGATTTTACTATGTTTTTTTAGAAATACCTCAAATTATTACAACTTGCTTAGCATATTTGTTTCACGTCTTTGCAAAATTTAAATTCCAATCTAAGGCTCTGGCGTATGGGGACTCTACCACCAACATTAATTGCATTTAATGGGCTTGTTCATCCTATTGATCAAGCTTGGCATATGTTAGGATTGGGCTACCCGCCCAAAACCAATCTCACCAATATCCAAAAAGTTGTTGTCATTCACTATAATGTCTGGGCAAAGCCATGGCCGGACATTGCCTTTCCTGAGCTAAGGCCTTTGTGGGCGAAATATGTAGATTTCTCAGATGAGTTTATCAAACATTGTAATATAATAGATTCTGAACTTTGAACATAACTATTTTCATTCTCTGTTAATTCTTCTATATGGTGAGCAGTCTAGTACAAATGAGGTTGAATAGTAGGCAATATTTTGGAATGTATAGATGGATGGGGTGATGGTATCAGATGAGCCGCCTCCATTCTATCTCTTATCATAATCTTTTTTTGGTTTTATTCTTTTTATATGTAAAGGCGGGATATTTGATCCCAGAGTACAATTCATTCTTAATAAAAATTTCTAGAGAAAATATGTCGAACAATCTCTGTCAATAATGCCAACATGTACATATTTTTTTTTGTTAAAATGCCCAGGAAGAGGGGCCTTAATGAAAATGGACTAAAAAGCTAGTAACATAGCATTCACAACTCATTAGCACAATTTATTCTTAATAAAAAATTATAGAGAAAATATGTTGAAACAACCTCGCCAACATGTACTTTTTTTTAAAAAAATGCATAGGGAGAGGGGCCTTAGCTGAGTGAAAAATGGATCAAAAATCTAGTAACTAATAGCATTCACAACTCATCAGCACAAGTTAAGAAACATATTATCATGCAAATAGCCAGGAGAAACGATAGAGGAACTCCACAATCTTGAAGCTTAAAAGGACAATGAGACGTTGACCATTATTTGAAGCTCTAGGATCCAATTCCACAGTCTGCCTTGCTTGATAACTCACCTTCCTCCTGTAACAAAGCCAATGATAGGGAAGGGGATGTAGCTTAGCATCCAAAACTGATATATCAATTTCCATCCTTGAATTAGCACAAGATAAGAAGTGTATTATCATGCAAATAGTCAGGAGCAACAATAGAGGAACCCACTCAATCAATCCTAAGCTTAAAAAGGCAATGAGACATTGACCATTAATCGAAGCTCTAGGATCCAATTCCATGGCTGCATTGCTTGACCACTCACCTTCCTTCATGTGCTTCCAGACCATATACCTTCAAAACTTGAAAGACATTTTGCAAAGCCAGTGATAGGGAAGGGGATGCAACTTAACATCCAAAACTAATTTATCAATTTCCATCCTTACCTTACATTATTTACATTATTTCTTCAATTCCACACCCAAATATTGCATAGCAGAATCTGACCATAACATAACAGACTTCTATAATATGACAGAAAATGAGATTTCCAATCTAACTGCCATTCGAAAGTGGACTGATTTGCATATTGAATGACAAACCAAATCTCAGATTGAAGATCCTGGATCCAATTGTGTGTGAATTATAGAATCACAAGATTTAACTAAAGATCCTTTTGAAAAAGAGTGCATTATTAAAAAAGTGTCATTTCACAACTTATCAAACTTCAACTGAAAGTGTTCAACGTCACATCTAAAAATAAATGACTTCATAAATCCACAGATTACTACATGTATGAGTCAACTATACTTAAAAATAAATCCATTGCTCCACCAAATATCTTCAAATGTTAAAACTATTATTCATGAGGCTATGAGAAAATTGCCATTTAGACCTAAAGCATAAACCTATAGGACTATACATATATTTACACACACACACACACACACACACACACACACACATTCCAAGTTCATTGCCTTTAAATAGTGACAATTTCAAAATAGTTGCCACCTCGTAGTAGAAATTCAACTTTAGAAGATCCAACTTTATCTATATGTATATATACATATGCAATGCAGCTCCATTGCCTTTATATAATGTGACGATTTCAAAATAGCTCCACCTTGTAGTGGAAATTCAGCTTTAGAAGCATAGTCATTGCACATCATCTATTTATCACTACTAATCCATTATAATGGGTCCAACTTCATCATCCTCAGAATCCAAGATCTCCAACATGGGGGTGGAGATAAAGGAACAAAAAAATAGTTGCCAAGGTATCAATACTAGATTGAAGATATTGGATCCATAATGAATTCTCTTTCGTCCCAACCCCGGTTCTTTTGTAAATGATCTTGTTGTTGGGATATGCTACAATCATAATTAGAATTGACTTGATATGAAGACCTTGTTATGCCAATCATGGTAGTTGAGGCCATGTCATGCACCACATTGAAAGATTTCCTCCTTCCAAAGTAAGTACCTGTGTGCACAAATTCTTGAGTCAAAATGTAATATCCTCATTGAACTCTTGCTCCACTCCAACATAATCCAATAACCAACTCCTCGAGCATCATGATAGATCGACTGATAGATGGAGAAATTGAATACATTCATTAGGTTCTTCATATGTGGGCCAGCTTCCCCTTCCATGGTTTTATCATCACTCACTAGTTTTTCAGTTCCATGTAAGGATGCCTTTAGAGGAGAACCTGCAATGTCTGTAGGATGAGGAAGAGCATGCCTTGCACTTTCCTTTGTCCATTGCCTTATGTGTGTTCACATGCACCGAAACAACCAAATTTGAGCAAGGAAAGATGCATAACCTATTCATTACCATGGAAAATCCCAACTTCTTTTCCAGAAAAAACCTTTCATGTTCTCTCTGATTTTTCCTTCACACAATTTTACAAAGCAAACAACACCACCATTAATTTTGCTTTCCATACACTCATATGGATCCACAGTCATGATACCTTCATGGTATTATAAAACAGGGCTTTAACAAATACCCCATCGAGAATCCATAGGCAATGATGCAAACTATACAACTAATTTCTGAAGTCAACAACATGGACTATCTCTCCAAACACAAAAAAACATATATTAGAAATAGAAAATAAAACCTGATTCCTTTTTATCACTACATGTCTGCAAGCATGTGTTTAAAGCTTGCTTCACTTAGCATCACCAATAATCTCCACAAGAACATTTTCCCTATTTTAAATGATGGAACTGTTTGCATTGAGTTTTATGTTAAAAGTGTTGCAGAGTTTCCTAACATCCTTATTCTTGAAGGATTTTCCATTGTCTATGATAAGTTTATGAGGGACACCAAAGCGGCATATGATGTATTGATAAATGAAATTGACGATTTGATTTGATTTAGTTGAAGTCAAGGGAATAACTTTGACTCATTTTGAAAAATATTCGAGACCTCTAATAATTGAATGGTGTTGTGATGATTTAGGATTGACAATGCCAATGAGGTCTAACCCCCATTGCAAGAAAGGCCATAAATCGTGAGCGGAGTTGCAAATCGACTAGGGATATGGATAAGGTTTGAGTGTTGTTGACATTTGATGCAATTTTTGATGTATGCACAAAAATCATGATTGATAGTAGGCCAATAGTAACTCAATCATTAGACACATTTAGTAATGGTGTTACCACTTTGAAATGCCCACCACATATGCAATCATGGACTTCCTAGATTGCTTTGATAGATTCGTGGCATTTAAGACATATTAATAGAAAGCCATTAAAGTTGTGTTTATACAAGATACCACCTATGATGACAAAGCAAGAGGCACATTGAAGAAATGATATTTTAGCATTTTGTGATAAATTAGAAGGGATTTTAGATTCAGAAAGATAGTCAAATATTTGAGAATACCATTGATCATTTAGATGATCATCAACAATGTCGATAGGGGGATTTGTTTTGATGTGAGGGTGATATAATATTTGAACTATCACCCATAGTTTGGGATTGTATTTTGATTCTTCAGTTTGTAAGGAGATGAGGGATCCTAAAGAAGCTATTGTATTTGCAATTTTTTTAAAAGATCATGGAATTGTTTGGATAGTGTAATGATCAAAGGCTCCAAGGAGGAAATCAATGTCGATTTATATTTTTATAATATTTCATTTTTACATTGATATTCTCCTTTGACTTGATTGATAACGAGTTATGAGTCTCTGTAGATTTCCAAGATATGAACACCCAATAGGATAGCAATTGTAAGACCCATAATTAAAGCTTTGTATTCTACCATGTTATTGGTGTTAGTGCAAAATTACAACACCCCTGAATGGCCTAAGTTTGAAATGGGGCATTTAGTGTGATTGCACAACATTGGACCATCTCTCAAGCTGTGGGACTTGCAAAACTTGAGATGGACCTCCAAAAAAGGCAGTTCTTCTTCTTAAACTACACCCATTAGCTACTCTAGTGCGAGACAAAACTAATCTATTCTAATCTAACCTTTCCAAGGAGAGAGAGAGAGAGAGAGAGAGAGAGAGAGAGAGAGAGCCTACACTAAGTGGTGATACACCAGAAAAGGAAGTGGCTGATCACATATCTAAACTGCCTAAAGTGGAGAGAGGTGAGAAATGGAGGGGTGGAAAAAATGCACCACAAACCAAAGATGAAGTTCACACGGAACACCACTTCGAAACCCATTAAACACGGCTCTCAGAACCTGCAATAAACATCATAGTATGCACATTATACCCTACAATGACGAGAGGTGAGAAGAGATAATAAAATAAGCAAGGATGGACAGATGCATCATGAAACAAATTTTATTGCTCCAAAAGTTCACAATACATCATTAGTGGGCAAGGGGCAAGAAAATGCCATTATAGAGCCATGAGAGGAGGCTTAGACTCCACATTCTACCCTAAGGAAGAAAGAGAGAGGGGGGGGAGAGAAAAGATGAAAAATCGTTTGAATATGCCCCTCCTTTACAATATATAGAAGAAAGAGAGAAGGAGAGAGGAAAATCCAAATCCTACTTCAACCACCTTAAGATATGCATTGAATTCTGCCTACTCCAACCACTCCAGAAAGCATTGAAATCCACTTGCCACAATGAAGAGTCTCGCTGCAACACCCATGCCCACATTGTTGTTCCTTGAAAGATGCTCATTCTAATGACTAGGCAAGAAAGAGGCCCATTCTTCATCAATGGCAAGAAAGAGGCCCATTCTTCATCATGGTGGCAGGTGAGAAACTTGACACCCCGAAATTAGTGGGCCGAAACATTAATGGAGGTAGGTGAGAAGCCGGTGCCGAGATCTTTCCAAAAATCCTCTCCCACCCAAATTTGAGTTTCCAGTTGAAAGATATGGTTGTCAAGATCGGGGTCAAGCATTTAACGCCAACTCCTCTATTTAAAAGAGTATGTCCATATAGGGTCCACATGGCAGCCTTGCGTATCTTGAAGATTCAACCCCTTCCTTTTGCTCTTGAAATTGTGTCGGACTGACACATGGCGGCTTTTGCGGGCTCATCTGTTTCCTTTGTATTCTACTTGAGTCCTTCCCATTTGCGGAGACATTGTGACCCGAGACATGTGGAGGCTTGGCACTTGTTTGAAAACTGCCCCCAGGTTTTGCTTTTGAAGTTGCGTGGATGAGACACGTGGAGGCCTCCATAGATTTTGGACTTTTCAATGGCTGACCTTACCTCTTTGGACTGGGACACGTGGCGGGTTGGCGCTCATTTGGGAACTACCTTTTGGGCTGCGCCTTTGAAATTACACCAAAGAGACACTTGGCTCTTTTCTCGTGGCTCTTCCCTATTTCTTTGTGTTTCATCTTGATTCCCCTTGTTCGGCGAGAGGCTTTATGTTTGACCCGGGACATGTGGAGGCTTGACGCTTGTTTGAAAACTACCCCCAGGTTCTTCTTTTGAAGTTGTGCGGATGAGACACGTGGAGGTCTCCGCAAGAACTTTTGGACTTTTCAATGGCCAACATTACCTCTTTCGGACTCTAGGACACGTGGCGGGTTGCCGCTCATTTGGGAACTACCTTTTGGACCGTGCCTTTGAAATTGCGCCAAAGAGAAATGTGGCTCTTTCCGGCTTTTTCCTATTTCTTTGTGTTTCGGCATAAGTCCCCTTGTTCATAAAAGGCTTTATGTCTAACCTAGAATACATGCAGGCTTAGCGCACATTTGGGAACCCACTTTGAATTTTACTTTTGAAATTACGTCGTGTTGACACACGTGGTTCCTTCCATTGGCCTGCCTCTGCTTAGACTTTTCAATGACCACTTTTGCCTTTTCGGGCTCTGGACACGTGGAGGGCCAATGCTTGTTTAAGTCTCTACTTTGGATTGCACCTTTGAATTTGCGCGATGCGACATGTGGCGCCATCCCCTGGCTCTCTATACTTAGCCGATTCGGGCCTCGATCCATTTGACTTCTATTGGACCCAAGACACATGGAGAGTCTACACACGTTTGGGAACCCGCTCTTTGGACCTAGCCTTGGTGTTGCACCGATGAGACACGTGGAGGCTTCCGCCACACCCTTATACTTAGTCATTTTAAATGGCCAACTTTGTCCCCTTTTTGGACACCTTGGGACACATGGAAGCTTTGCGCTCATTTGGAAACCCACTGGATTTTACCTTTGAAGTTACGCCTAGTCGACACATGGCTCCTTCCTCCGGTCTTCTCATACTTAGTTGAATTTAGGCCCGCTCTATCCCCTTTTTTACTCTGACCACGTGGCAAGCATGCGATTGTTTGGGAACCACCTTTGGAGTTGATCTTTGAAGTTGTCGCCGAGTTAACACGTGGCACCTTCCGCTTAGCTCTGCCCCATTTTGACTTTTCAACCGTCATCTCTGTCCCCTTTCGGACCTAGGACACATGGAAGCTTAGCACTTTTTGGGGTCTCCGTTTGAGATTCTATCCTTGGAGTTGCGCCGATGAGACACGTGGCACCCTCCGTGGGTCTATGACTTTTCAACGGTGATGAGACCCTGCGGCGCACGTGCCCACACTTGAAAACTACGCATTTTGACAAAGAGTGTAAAAGTTTCAAAGTCCCCCGCAGACCCGTCGGTCCCACATTTACACTTGGGAAAAAATTTCCCTCGCATGTCCATGAGACCCACTTTTGGTAAAAGTCATCCCAGGGCCACCGCCCGCATTTTCCACGTTTGGGCAAAAAGACATCTCCGGGTCCGCTCACAGCCCGATTTTTCCACTTGTGCCTCTTTGCGAAAAGTAAAAATATCAAAATGTCTCCCGCCACCCTACCGGTCCACAATTTCTTTGGCAAAAAAACTTCCCTAGGCCCATCGGTTCCAAGTAACTTGAAAAATATGAAGAGTTAGAAGGACTTATTTATATCTCTGGAAAGGGGAAGAAATTTCTTATCTAATGGAAATGCTTTTAGGGGGCCTTAAGTGCTTAAAATATGTAAAATTCCTATTGAAACAAAAAGGGGAGGAATGGTGTCAGTTGACCCAAAATAAGTGTGAGCTTATTTTGGTCAACAATTTGGCGACTCATGGGGATCACCTTCCTGCTAGGTGAAATGATTAGTGGCCTTGAAGCATCCATTGGGCATGGAGTCTGCCTAGTAAACACAAATCTGATCTGAACTTTGACATTTCCCCTAAGCCACTTGGAACACCACTAGAACTAGAGCCGACCTTGAACTCACCCCGTTGCTTCCAATGTACTATGCATGAGCAACAAAACACCACAACACACTATGTAAAAAATTGAAAAAATCATACATGCTCCAAGTGGAACATGCAGAGTGTGCACAAGCACTTCTTTTTGAAAAAAAAACCTAAACCTACTCCTACACTAACTAGAGAGAAAGGGGACTCAAACAAATCGCAACTCCAATGTAGGCGAGAAGTAGCTTCCCTTTCTCAAAAGGGGAAGCCATGCAAATGATTTGACACTGAATATGGTTGCTTGTATGAGTGGAAAAAACTAAAAAGTTGGTCCTCCACCCAAATCATCAAGGTGTCAACTAGAAACAAGAAAATGCCTCTTTTAGTTGCTCTTCATTTGGATTGAAGAGGCATTGCAGCTGATCCTTGGTACTTTGGAGCTCATCCTCATGCCCTGAAGTGGGCATGACTTGGTTTTGGCTTCTCCCTTGGCTCCAATGAAGCCAAGTACCGATTGGGCAAGGTCTGGTCCTTTTAATTTTCCCATTGCTCTGAACTTCAACTCCAAGAATGGATTTTTCTTGCTGACCTTCCTAGATGGATGGTGTGAGAGAGATGATGACATCCTCTTGCTCTTTCCTTCCTTCCTCCTGAGAAGAACATGGAAGATTCATATCTTCCAACCTTGGTTTCGAGAGATTATTATGAAGTGCAGTTGTTGTACTTGAATGCCCTCCTTCATGGTAGCAGGCTCATGTGCTTGGAAGGGGGATGATGGAGAAGTAAATGATGTGATCTCCTCGGGCTCCTCTCCATCAAAGAAATCTTCCAAGTCTGACAGAAATAATCTGCCTCCTTGTTGTCCTGCTTGCATGTGCTCTACCTCCTCCATGGTGTCCTCCTGATCTACAACTTGCTCACCATGGTTCCTTCATCCTCAAACATGAAGTTTGAAAGATCAAACTCCTCTTCAACATTAGAGCTTGAAGGGGATGAAGTGGGAGGAAGAATTGAAGGTTCTTTTGTGGCCTACTCCGCACTTGGAGCCTCTAGAAACTGTATGGTCCTCCTCCATCATGGGTTCATTAATCAAATCTTCAGATGCTTTCTTCAAATGAAAGCTCTAATTTGAAAAAATCTTCAATGATGTTTTCTTCATTAAGTGGCCTCAACTTAGATTTGATCTCTCCCATTATGGACCTACTCCTCTTCAAAAATGGGACTTGGATCTGGTTGTTCTTCCTCCTTAACTGGTTGTGCAACTTGGATTAGATCAACATCCTCTTGGCTTAACCATAAAGTGCCATTATGGACAACTCAAATTCGGAGAAAATAGATTTTCTTGATCTTCTCTGTTCTTGTTCTTGTTCTTGGCTACTTGAAACTCATCCTCACCATCCACCATACAAGTGCATATCTTGAACTCTTGACCTCTATGTTGGCTTAACCATCAAGGGGATCTTTGTAAACCCAAATCTGGTAGCCCAACTCTTCATATTTTCTATCATTTCTTCTCTGTTGGGTTCCTCTTCTTGTTTTTCTCCTTGAATGGATTCTTGAGTCTCTTCCCAACATGGACTTGGGGAAAGAAGAAAGTTTGATTCTTGCTCCTAAACTACACCCGCAATCTACTCTAATGCACGAGAAACTAAATTATTCTAATCTAACTTTCCCAGTGACCGAAGAAGAATGCATAAAATGGCCTACACTAAAGCGGTGATACACGAGAAAAGGAGGTGTGTAGTCTCCCGAATGTGTGAAATACATATTAGAAGAGGTGATGACAATAATCTAGCAAGAGGAGTGGATGGGGTTTCAACCAACTTTGCAATTGTTTTGGTGGAGAGGAGTCCAGTGGAACTTCTTGTTTGTTTGGAGGGAAAAAACTGACCTTCTTGGGAAGGGAAAAGGGAAGAAGAATTGAGATGAGATCCCAAAATCTTAGGAGATGGAGAAGGGAAATCAACACTTGGGGCCCCCATAGAAGATGAGGAGCTAGACTCACGACCATCCCAACCACTAAATTAAATGATACCCGGCCACGTTTGAGAAAGAGGAAAATAAAAGCTTGATGAGGTGGTGGACTTACCCATTGACAAGGTTTTTGTCTCAGCGTTTTCATCATTTGATGCCTCAATCTCCTCAAATCCATTAAGCCAGTTGCAAGTTGGGGTAGCATTTTGACCATGAAGTCAAGCTTCTCTTATGGGTTGTAATGTCTTGGAAAAGGGCCTCCCCATGGACAAGGTGCCCTACAACCAATCTTTGAATGCCTTCATCTCCACGCGTCCCTGTTTGTAGCCTGTGACTACACCATGTTAGCCTCCATTCTTTGATCTTCTCACGAAAAACTCTTCCTTGACCATTTCGCGCTTTGGCGTCCCTCGCCCATTGTCCCTTTTTGTCAACGAAAAACTCTTCGCCGGCCATTTGCGCTTTGCGTCGTCCACGCGTCCCTCGCGTACTTTTGTCCCGCTGTCGGATGAAAAACTCTTCCTTTGGCCATTTCGCGCTTTCACGTCCCTTACGCGTCCCTCGCGTACTTTTGTCATTGTCAAAAAACATCAGCATTTCTCCATAGAAAAAAATTGTCACACATCAATATAATTGCTTGGGACACCCTTTGCTCTTGATAAGCTCCTTGGCCAAAATGGTTTTGACTACTTTGCTCATATGGGTAAGCATGGATGGTTTATAGGATTTGATCATAATGCTGATCTAGGAGGAGTTGGGAAATACATTGGAGATAGGGAGCTACTCATGTTGTTGAGGAAGAGGAAAATAAAAGCTATGAGTGTGAGTTCCCAAGATGGAAATGAAGTCATGATTGCACAACTTCATGGGATGGAAAAGATGGAAAGGTGAAAGATCTGTGTGGAAAGAAAGATGAATGAAAATGGATGGAAAAAGATGCTCTTGAAAGCTCCTTGCCAAAATGACTCGAGAATGGGTCATTGACCAGATGGAGTCACCAGACATGTGTTTTCGATGTGCCTCAAACAAAGAAAGATGAATGAAGATGAAGTGGAAAGGTGAGGAAACCCACATGCAACTGCCAAAACTAGTTGTGGACACACTGATTTGTTGTTGATAATGAGATGAAGTGGTAAGTCTTGGAGCACACCGGATGTGTTTTGCATGTGCCTCATTGAATCTGTCCCACCGAGCATGCCAAAATTGTTAGTGCAAATCACAACACCCCGAATGGCCCGATTTTGAAATTTTGAAATGGGGCATTCGGTGTGATTACACAACATTGGACCATCTCTCAAGCTGTGGGACTTGCAAAACTTGAGATGGACCTCCAAGAGAAGGCTAGTTCCTTCTTCCTAAACTACCTACCACAAGCTACTCTAGTGCAAAAAAACTAATCTATCCTAATCTAACCATTCCAAGGAGACAGGGAGAGAGAGAAGTGAAAGAGAGCCTACACTAAGTGGTGATACACCAGAAAAGGAAGTGGTTGATCACAAATCCAAACTGCCTGAAGTGGAGAGAGGTGAGCAATGGAGGGGTGGACAAAATGCACCACAAACCAAAGATGAAGTTCACATGGAACACCACTTTGAAACCCATTAAACACGGCTCTCGGAACTGCTAGAATAAACATCAGAGTATGCACAGTATACCTTGTAATGACGAGAGGTAAGAAGAGAGACAATAAAATAAGAAAGGATGGACAAATGCATCACGAAACATATTTTATTGCTCCAAAAGTTCACACAATACATCATTAGTGGGCAAGGGGCAAGAAAATGCCATTACAGAGCCATGAGAGGAGGCTTAGACTCCACATTATACCCTAAGGAAGAAAGAGAGAGGGGGTAGGAGAGAAAAAGATGAAAAACCATTTGAATATGCCCCTCCTTTACAATATATAAGAAAGAGAGAGAGGAGAGAGGGAAAATTTGAATCTTGCTTCAACCACCTTAAGATATGCATTGAATTCTACCTACTCCAACCACTCTAGAAAGCATTGAAATCCACCTACCACAATGAAGAGTCTCGTTACAACACCCATGCCCCGTTGTTGTCCCTTACTGGGCAAGAAAGAGGCCCATTCTTCATCATGGCAGAAGGTGAGAGACTTGACAACCCCCAAAATTAGTAGGCCGAAACATTAATGGAGGAAGGTGAGAAGCCGGTGCCGAGATCTTTCCAAAAAATCCTCTCTACCCAAATCTGAGTTTCCAGTCGAAAGATATGGTTGTTTGAAGATCAGGGTCAGGTGTTTAACGTGGGCTCCTCTATTTAAAAGAGTTTGTCCATACAGGTCCACGTGGTAGCCTCGTGCATCTTGAAGATTCAGCCCCTTCCTTTCGCTCTTGAAATTGAGCCGAGATGACACGTGGTGGCTTCCACGGGCTCCTTTGTTTCCTTTGTATTCTACTTGAGTCCTTCCCATTGGCGGAGACACTGTGTCTAACCCGAGACATGTGGAGGCTTGGCGCTTGTTTGAAAATTGCCCCTGGTTTTACTTTTAAAGTTGCGTAAAGATGAGACACGTGGAGGCCTCCACAGGATTTTGGAATTTTCAATGGCTGACCTTACCTCTTTGGACTTTGGGACACGTGGCGGGTTAGCGCTCGTTTGGGAACTACCTTTTGGGCTATGCCTTTGAAATTGTGCCAAAGAGACACGTGGCTCTTTCCGCAGCTCTACTCTATTTCTTTGTGTTTTGGCTTAAGTCCCCTTGTTCGATGGAGGATTTATGTCGACCCGAGACATATGGTGGCTTGACACTTGTTTGAAAATTTCCCCCGGTTTCTTCTTTTGAAGTTGCACGAACTAGATACGTGGAGGCCTCTGCAAGCTTTTGGAATTTTCAATGGCTGACCTTACCTCTTCGGACTCTAGGACATGTGGCGGGTTGGCACTCGTTTGGGAACTACCTTTTGAGTGCACCTTTGAAATTGTGCCAAAGAGACATGTGGCTCTTTCCGTAGATCTGCCCTATTTCTTTATGTTTCAACTTAAGTCCCCTTGTTCGGAGGCTTTATGTCTAACTCGGGACACGTGGAGGTTCAATGCACATTTGAGAACCCGCTCTAAATTTTACTTTTGAAATTGCGTTGTACCGACACATGGTTCCTTCCGCTGGCCTACCTCTGCTTAGAATTTTCAATGACCACTTCTGCATTTTCAATCTTTGGACACATGAAGTCGACACTTGTTTGAGTCTTTGCTTTGCGTCGTGCCTTTGAATTTTTGTTGATGTGACATGTGCTGCCATCCGTTAGCTCTCTATACTTATCTGATTCGGGCCTCGATCCATTTGACTTTTGTTTGACCCTAGATACGTGGAGAGTCTGCACACATTTGGGAACCCGCTCTTTGGACCCAACCTTGGTGTTGTGCCGATGAGACATGTGGAGGCTTTCACCGACACCCTTATACTTAATCATTTTAAATAAACGATTATGTCCCTTTTTAGACCTAGGACACGTGGAAGCTTCGTGCTCATTTGGAAACCCACTCTAGATTTTACCTTTGAAGTTGCCTTGAGTCGACACGTGGTTCCTTCTGCCGGTCTTCTTATACTTAGTCGATTTAGCCGCTTTGTCCCCTTTTTTGACTCTGACCACGTGGTGAGCCTATGCTTGTTTGGGAACCGCCTTTGGAGTTGATCTTTGAAGTTTCTCTAAGTGGACATGTGGCACTTCCTCTAGCTCTACCCCATTTTGAATTTTCAACTATCGACTTTGTCCCCTTTTCGGACCTGGGACACGTGGAATCTTGGCACTTGTTTGGGGTCTCCATTTGAGATTCTATCCTTGGAGTTGCGTTAATGAGACACGTGGCACCCTCCATGGGTTTGTGACTTTTCAATGGCCGATGAGACCTCGCGGGCTCGGGCCCACACTTGAAAACTATGCCTTTTGAAAAGAGTGTAAAAGTTCCAAAGTCCCCCATAGACCCACCGACCCACATTTACACTTGGGAAAATTTCCTCCATGGCCCCGAGCCCGCGTTTGGCAAAAAGTCATCCTCCCGGGCCCGTATTTTCCATGTTTGGGAAAAAAAGACATCTTTGGACCCGCTGGCCAGCTTTTTCCACTTGTGCCTCTTTGCGAAAAGTGAAAAAATGACAAATGTCTCCCGCCACCCCGCTGGTCCACAATTTCCTTTGGCAAAAAAAACTTCCCTAGGCCCGCCGGCCACTTTTGGCAAAAAATCCTTCCAAGGCCCGTTGGCCTGTAACTTGAAAAATATGAAGAGTTAAAAGGACTTCTTTATATCTCTAGAAAGGGGAAGAAATTTCTATCTGATGGAAATGATTTTAGGGGCCTTAAGTGCTTAAAATATGTAATAATTTAGATTGAAGCACAAAAGGGGAAAAATGGTGTTAGTTGACCCAAAATAAGTGTGAGCTTATTTTGGTCAACAATTGTACATTAGAAATTAAGTTTAAATGATAGTGGAATAAGAATCCCTAGGGAGGTATGATAATGACACCAGCCCCTCTTCCTTATTAGCATTTAGATCTATGGAAGATGAGGTTCATTCTGATAGGAATGAATTCATGTTCAGTCGATAGTGTTGATAGACTCTTTAGGAAAGTGTTCATGAGCAAGATGGATATCAGGAATGGGTGCTTCAACAAGTTGGTTTATAATGACTTGTCCTTTAATGGATTTTTGTGATATAAATTCAAGTTCAAACTCGGTCATAAGCATAAGCCACCGAGTTATGTGGTCATTATGATATGGTTTAGAATGCATGGTTTTGAGTGGGTTAAAGCTAGTGACAATGTCTGTTTTGTGATTGAGAAGATAATGTCGTAATTTAGATGTTACAAAGTATAAAGTGCAACATAGTTTTTCAGCTTCGACATAACGAGTTTCATATTTGTGGAATGTGTGACTTATATAATAGATACTTGTTCATGGCCCTACTCATCTCGATGAGTGATCATAGCCCATAACACATGATCTCTTGCAGATTTATAGAGATAAAAGGGTTCCCATTGCGAGGAGGCATGAGTATGGGTGGTGATAAAAGATAGTGTTTGAGTTTGTCGAAAGCCTTTTGAAAATTGAGATCCCATATGAAGTTTACATGTTTATGAAGAAGGTAGTGAAATGGTTGTTAACAATCTAAGAGTTGAGATATAAAGTGTTTGAATCACTACGCAGTTTACCTTGAAGGCTATGTAGTTGTTTGAGATTTGATGGAGGAGGCATTTCAATGATTGATTTAATTTTGGTTGGATCTACTTCAATACCTCAGATAGATACGATGAACCCTAAGATTTTTCTGATGAGGACACGAAAACACACTTAGCGGGGCTAAGACAAAGGAAATATTGAATAAGACAGATGAATATTGGTTCAAGGACAATGAGGTACTTTTTGTGTTGTTTATATTTTCCTAAGAGATCATCAACATAGTCTTCTATAGTCTTGTGGATAAGATCATGGAAGATATATGTCATGGCGCGTTGATAAGTGGCTCCGACGTTTTTAAGTCATAAGGTCATAACACGGTAGCAGAATGTTCCCCCAAGGGGTAATGAAGGATGTTTTGTGTTGGTTGTTGGTGGAGATAAGGATTTGATTGTAGCTAGAGAAACCATCCATGAGGGAGAGCATCTCATGGCCGGAATGTTAGGTCAACTAGGTGATCAATATCTAGGAAGAGGGAAATACTCTTTAGGGTAGGCAAGATTAAGATCTCGAAAGTTAGTGCATATGTGTAAATTTCTTGAGGCTTTGGTTACGGGTATAATGTTGGAGATCCATTATGGATAGTCAATGGGTATGATGAAATTAGCATATAGGAGACATTGTAACTCTTATTTGATAAGGAGAGCCATGCAGGGATTCCTTCTATGAAGCTTTTGTTTGACGGGTTTAAAATTAGGATAGGTGATGATATTATGTAAGATGTTATTCAGATCGATACCTAGCATGTCACTATATGACCAGGAAAAATATTGATTTGTGTTTGGATCGGAAGTGGGTAAAATATTCTAACTCTTGTGGATCTAATGATTGATCGACCTTAACTATTTGAGGTCCCTAAGGGGTTCCTAAGTTTATGTTAATGGTAGATTCATTAAGGAGGGTTGATGTATCAGGTGGTAAGGATTTTTGAAATAAATGGTCATTATCTCCCATATGGGATAGGATTTCTTGATTGTTGTGACAATGAAGGATATCCATGGTGGGCGAGTCTTCTTGACCATTTACGAGAAGATGAGATGAAGTTTCTTGGTGACATGGTTGGATTGATAAGTCAATGGTCCTAAGGAAATAGTATTGACTAAAAAAAAGTTAGGTGGGATGGAGATGGTATCATCTATGTCCATAGGATTATCGGTTCCGAGATGGAGGTGGCTCTAATTCAGCAATTTGTACGGATGTGGTATGAGAGGATGATTCGACGGAGGGCCTTTCATATCCTAGCCCATACTTTTCATGTGGTTTGAGAGAATGTTGGAAAATCAAATCATGTATTCCTTTTTATAACATCCAAATCCAAACCCTTTCCAAGCACAATGATAAAAGGTAAATTTGAGAAAATGTTGGGTTATATAAGCAGTTAAAATTGGATTTAAAAGGCATGGTTTGGTGTTGATGATTGTTTTTGAAGAGGGAAGGTCAACCCCCCCATAAACAAGGTTTTTCTTCATATATGTGGGGTTGTAGGAGATCACATCTCCAACACCAAGATCATACAATGGTTGTTTCTCTAGTCTTTCATACATTTTAGGTGTAGAATGAATTTAACATGAGAAGTGGGTATTCCCCTAGTAAAAGACGTTTTGTAATTCCATCAAGGGAGGAATTATAGGGTAGTTTGGATGATGGAATCGATGTGCTAGTGGATGCTTTGTCAGATGTTTTTAGTTTTGATTTAGGTACCAGGACATCATTTGGATGGTATGTCATGTAGCAATTAGCGAAGGGATTAGGATCTACAGGGACTCGTGAATGTCTTACCCTCATATTCATACTTAAGGCATCGATGAAGTGTCGAGGGGACACAATGCATGGTACAAATCTAGGGACCTCCTAATAGTATATTATATTAGAATTCCCTTCTATGATGTAGAAGAGTTCTGGAAGGGTCTTGACACCGACCTTAAGAGGTAGAATGATAGTCCCTAATGTGGGTGTGATTGTATCATTAAAATCTCAAATCAAGATGGGTGTTTGGGTGATAACGATATTTGGTAATCTAAGTTGATTGAAGGCGATAGATGATATAATATTGATATGGTACCCCATCAATCATGACCCTTTTAATGAGGACATCATTGATTTGGGTGGTGATGAAGAGAGGTAATTCATGATCTTTAGGCCGAAGTGATGGTATTTTAAGGATTCAAAAGAGATGGCAGCAGAGGTTTTGAGAGCACCTACAAAATTAGTGAAGTAAAGTGGGTCTTCTATAGGTATGGTAATAGATTGAAGGGCTTCAATCATGGCTTGTTTATGGGATGGTGAGGTTTAGAATAGCTTGTAAAGTGACATTTTAACTAGATCTTGGTGTAACTACTTAATGATGACATTTTTATTGCGGTGGAGGATGGTGGTGCAACAATAACAAATAGTTTTTTAGGTTGTGACTTTAGGAATTTTCAGGGTGATGGAAATGGAAAACTTAGCTTTATCTTTGGATGAAGTTGGAGTGAGTTCGGGTGGTGGTGGGATGGTGAAAAATGTATTGGGTTTACTTTGATTTGAAGGATTGGATTCGTAATTACGGGATTGCGTAGTAATGTGGATGGCATTGACTTGATGAGGGAGAAGATTAATCGGGGATTCTTTGAGAGTAATGGATGTCGATGTCATTGATGGGAGAAGACATTTACTTTCAAGTTTCTTAACAATTGCATGAAAGGCCTTACAGTATTCTATAGAATGTCATGGTGCTCGATGATATTCACATAAGGCTTCAAAATTATACCAGGATGGCTTTCAACCTTAAGATTTGGATGGTATATGAGGAGGTAGAACTACAAGTGTTTGTTGAATGATTTTCATTATAAGAGTTGCATAGTTTCCTTTACGCCTAGATGTCAAAGGTGATGGTGTTTCATTCGGTTTAAGTAGTTTTCAATGTTGATTTATGAGTTTTTGATGATAAGTGGAATTTGATTGTGGTATGGTAATGGATGATCTAGATGAGGGATGCGGTCCTAGGATAGAGGGCTGGTGTGGTGGTCTTTTTACAAGCGTAGTTAAATAGTTTATGATTGTGACTTTTTTAGATGGGGTGGAAGGAAAATTTGGGGATTACATGGATGATATTGGGCAAAGTCATTATAGGAACTTTTCATAATCTGAATGATGGGTTTTTTTGAGATGTTTGATAAGAGTTTACAAATGAGCTAGACAGAGAGGTGGTGGGTGTAGGTGAAGAAATTTTTTCTTCCGTGGGTGTTTCTGATTATTTTCCATGCATTGATTTAGGGATATTGATGGGGAATATGTGGGTGTGGAATAGGTAATATTTTATTGATGGTATTTATGGTATGGTGGGCTTATATGTTATTAGTTTGGGGTTGAATACTCGATGGGGAATGATTCGAAAAGGGATGTTTGAAGCATCGAGATCCCGATTTTGAGGAGCATTAGGGATTATCCAAATGAAGTTCACCTTTTTAATAGATCCTAAAGTATGTTGCATAATGAATGAAACCTCTCAATGTCATAACCTTTGACCATGTGATATTTATAATAATCGTTATCCCTATACCAAGAGGGTTTAGAAATGTAAATGTTGATAGGATGGATGGGTGGAAGAGAGATCATATTAGCGGTGAGGAGTTTTATTGAAAAATGCACTATAAGTCTCTCCAATGGGTGTATAACTATGCTTTGAGTGCATGAGCATTCGATGGTCAATGTTCCTTTGAAGCATTTTGAAAACTATGACATTGGTGATGATTTGTATTTGTCTTGACTAGAAGATGCTTTGGACGTGAAATCAAATTTTGGTTTCTTTGGTCTAAGTTTAACTCTACCTTCCTCGAGAGTGTGAAGTTCAATTTTACATGCCATGGTGAAGGCTTCATCAAACATCTAGAAATTTTAGATTTGGAGTGTGAAAGAAATGTGTTTAGTACATGAGCGGAAAATAGTTTGATCAAATTTTTGTGGAAGAGAGAATGATAATTGATTGATTATACACCTCCATCAAAGCGAAAAAGTATACAATGGATTCATCTTCAAATTGTTTAATTGCGTAAAGATCAGTAATGGTGATTTTGTGGGAAATGTTGATTGAAAAGTGTTCGAGAAAGAGTTGTGCGAGTTGAGAAAATGAGAACAAGGAGTATTATGGGATGTTGTTATACAAGTCTAAAGCAAGACCTACCAATGACATGGGGAACGTTCTTAACATGAGGTCATGCTCATGAGATATAAGATACCGAGGCATGGCAAAGGATCAGGATGTGTTCTTTGGGATCTTCCTTATTGTAGAACTTAATAAATTTCAAGAGCTCCTAATGAGAAGGGTAAGCATTGTAATATACGTATGGGTGAATGGGCTCGTTACATATTTATTCATATGATAATGTATTCTTAGGACCCATGGAAGCAGATTCAAGGATAGATATGTGGTTCATTAAGGCCTAAAGAGGGTTGATATGTGGTTGTTGTTGTGTCTTTGGATGAGGATGAACTAGGTTGATTAAATGAGAATTGATTAGGTCTTAGTAGTGCGACCGATAAAATTGTGGGATGTATTGTTGAAAGGGGACATTTTCCTGGGGCATATTATAAGTGGGTTGAAGATTAACAATTGTGATGGTTGGATATATTGATACTAAGGGGGAATGGATGTATTAAAAGGAGGTAATGATTGTTGTGGTATGTGTTAGAAGGAATAGATGTGTGGATAAGGGGTTGTGAATACGGGGATGATTGTTGAAAAGGAATAGAGGTGCCAATAAAGAATTTAGATTTTTGCACTTTGTTTTGGAAAGGAATGGATTGCGATTGTTGTGGTATATATTCGGAGGAAGTAAGTGATTGTGATGGTTGAGGTATATGTTGTGAAATAAGGGGATGGAAGACTGATGTGAAATTGGATGAGTCTTGACAAGAACACTATTATTGGTCAAATGTATATATGTGGGAATAAACATAGTAATGTTTTGAAGGGGTGGTATGGTTTTTTGAGATGGTGGTGGTTGAGGTATGTTAATAGAAGGAACACCAACACTCATAGGAGGAGTGTTTGAATGATAGAAGAAATTGGGGGCTTGAGAGGATGAAGAAACATTGGTATTGTTTTGAGGTGGCGTGGAGGCGATTGATGGGTCGGGTTGTTGAATGGTCATATCTTGTGAGGAAATCATGTTAAGATTAAAAATAGTAACAAAAGACACAATATTAGATGTTTTAGATGTTTAAGGAACACCAACACTCATAGGAGGTGTTTGAATTAGAAGGGGGGGCTTGAGAGGATGAAGAAACATATTGTTTTGAGGTGGCGTGGAGGCGGTAAGGGTCGGAGTTGTTGAATGGTCATATCTTGTGAGGAAATCATGAAGATTAAAAATAGTAACAAAAGACACAATATTAGATGTTTTAGGTTTTTGTTAAATGTGGCGTGGAGGAAGTTGATGGGTCATTGAATGGTCATACCTTGTGAGGAAATCATGTTAAGATTAAAAATAGTAACAAAAGACACAATATTAGATGTTTTAGGTTTTTGTTAGGGGATATGATGTGGAACTAGTTGAGGGGTCAGGTTGTTGAATGGTCATGTCTTGTGAAGAAATCATGTTAAGATTAAAAATAGTAACAAAAGACACAATATTAGATGCTTTAGGTTTTTGTTAGGGGATATGAATATATTTTTGGATAACCACTCATGATTCAAATCAATAAGATGGGAAAATGCACATGAAGGATCAAGCACATATAGCATGGTTGAAAACAAACACCCCTAGGCTAAGGGGTTTGAGTCGAGGATCTATGAGAAGACAAGATCACCACCGTTGAAGAACCATAGGCTAAGGGGATCAGGTATTTCAAATGAAGTATATTGACTACTAGGAGAATGTGGTTGTTCTTGATCTTCGGTGGGGGTGAAGCATCATTTTTTTGTTCATGGAAGGAAACAAAGTGTTTCAAGATGTTGTTGGGTGTTATCAATGGAATGTGCAATATCATCTATCATGTTTTTGGATTTTTAGATCGGGGTGTTGATAAAATTTCTTGGTGTTGATCAATGAGTCATTGGGCTTCATCTAGTTGGGTTTGGGCTTGTTGTAAAGTTTGGTGGTATTGTGGTGTGGATTTTGGAATGGATTGGACATGTTTTATAAAATATAGATATGGGATTGTTGTCTTATAAGTACCATATTAACAAACACACAATCACCTAAAAAAATGAAAATAAATCTAAATTAGTTGATTACAAACAATTAGAAAATTACACAAAAATATTTTGATTATCTTGATTAACTTAAAAAAAGTGAAATATGCAAAATGGTGATAAGAAATGGCGTCTATGGATGGTTTCAGGAATTTTAAGGATAGAGTCATTGATATACCCAGTACGTGAGGGCCCAAATTTGTGTTGGTGCTAATATGGGGCTTGGTATTGGGGCCTACCCCCTCACTTCATAGTTTTGCAATGATAAGGGGTCAGTGTGCTTAACCAATATACCAAAAACTAATTATTTCTACTCACCTGTAACACTGAGTCATTTTCCCTATTGGGTGATGAAATCCCAATAGTGTTTCAATGTAAGTTGTGTTTGATGTGATTTGGTTGTGTGTGGGGAATATTATGTGATTCAACAAATTAATTCTTCTAATTAATCTATGTGATCATGTACGATGTGAGGTTCTTTTTAAGCCCAAAAGAATGATTGACTTTAATAAGAATAAACAACAAAATGCAATGTGGAAAACAAAAAGAAAGGGAAAGGAATCACCTCACAAACACTTCTTTTTTAATTTTTAAAATTTTTAATTTTTATTAGCAAAGCAAAAGCCAACAAGCGAAGCCTCCAACGTAAAGACTTGCAAAATGTTAAAGACACAGCAAAAAAATGAGGTTAGAGGCTAGCTTGGTTAGGTAATCAAAAGCACTCATATATATCATCGGATTGATAGAATCAATCATTCACCCAATCTTTTAAGCTCACTAAGCGATTACAGAACAAAGGCCTAAAGTGAACAAAAGTTAATTTAATTGAAATAAAATGCAAATGATGAAGGGAAAGGATTAGTGTCTTAGAATGTTTAGAGATGTTTTTACTTTTCTACTTAAATTAATGAAGTTAACAAATAAAAAAACTAACCTTGAAAGATGTGGGGTTTATATATACTCGTAGAAATGGATGATGTAGCTAATGGATGAAATCTCATTCCTTCTTTCTTTGATGAAGGAACTGCATGATCACATCACATAATCTAAACATAAAGATTAGATTAGATAAATGGATAACGAGTTTTATAGCAAAGGTCGGTTTGAAATCCAAAACAATGAATGTTAACTAATTTTATAAAAATTAAGTGATTAAAACAATAATGATACAATTGAAGATAAATATATACAATCAACATAGATATGTAGATAGAAGATGAGAAGCTCTAGAACTCTAGATGAATGGGAAGGTCTTGTGTGGCTTCAAAAGTGGCCCAAGCGAGGGTGGATGCAATTTGGACATGTTCAAAGTAGTCATACCATAAGTCTTTGGTCTCTTGTTCGATCTCATGGAGAAATTCAAACTGATCCTCGATGTGTTGATCAATGTCAATGAAATCGTATTACCTGAAAGTGTGAGCTCATGCATGATATTTTATTGTTCACATAAGAAGGGGTGTTGGACTATTAGGATGTTGTAAATGTTAGTAATTTCATGTGATTGACCAGGTATTGCCATCTAATAGAGATCCATTCTCAAAGACATGTTAGAAGCAACAAATATGATGAAAATTGATGAAAAATTTGACAAAACGATGATTAACTTTCCAAAAGACATACTTGATAGGAATCAGCGGTGATTAGGCCAATCGTTGGAAATTGAGGGAATAACTAGCGATTTTAGTGAATTTTGACAGATAACAAAAATGAATGTCGATGATATAGAGTGATTTTTCGGGCTAGTTAAGAGCTAAAGTTGATTTATAAAATAAAAATGAAGGTTTTATGAATACCTTGGAGGTGTCATGAATCTAAAATATGCCTCAAACCTTTCTTGGGTATGAGCTAAGTTGTGAAGAACATTTTCATGTGAGTCGCAACTTGGGTGATGAAGGACAAATCTCTAGATGCTTGAAAGTTTCGATGATGATATTTGATGATGCATGATGATAGCCTTGATGTCTTTGTTTTGAATGATGAGATGCAGGGTTCTGGTGATTAGGACAAAAATCTGGGGCTCAAAGGTTCAAAATTGAGGATCTTGGAGAAATAGTAGAGAACTGATATTTATAATCACCATGATTCAACTAAATCATCGGTGATCCAAGTTTTTAGGATTTTGAGTGGTAAAGTGGTTAAAACCACTTCTAAATGAAGTTATTTAGTTTTGGACTTTGGGTAAATGGTTGGGAAGATGTTGGAGGTTGAAGTGTAGGGGTTAGGATGGTTATAGATTTGTTATTATTGATTTGTTTTATTTGTTTTTGGTTCTCAAGTGGTTTTAGGTGGTTAAGTATAGATTTTACAGCATAAGAGAGGTATTTACATGAAGTAAATATGATGAAGGATTTTAGACTTAGGATAAGGTGTATATGAGTTTAAATGATGTATTTGATTAATATATTGTAAATGATGAGTGTATTTTGTGGAGGAAGACTAGGTGTGCGAATTTTGAGTATCTACATGTAGAGCTAAAATCATTTCTATTTTGGCTAATACTCACATTCCTTCTACTACTCATCCGACATAGTATACTAGTCATTCATAGATGCATTTTCTCAACAACTTACTTTTCCATCTGATATCGCTTACAATATTTTTGTTTATGATAATGATCCTCCCATATATATACTGACTCACTTCTATAGCATGGGTATTAAGCAAACTATAATCGATAAAAATTTGAGCTCAATATTTTTAATTTATCACTCCATAATATCAGCCTTTCCTCAGCTAATGTTAACCCATCCTCCATTTCTCTTCATGCATATGATTCTTCTACATGTCTATGTATAAGCACTATTACTTTACCTATCATAGTTGGGCCAAAAACTATTCTCACGGTATTCTTTGTTATCAATTTCCTAGTTCAATATAATTGCTTACTTGGTAGGCCATGGCTTCACTCCATGCAGGAAGTTCCTTCCATAATTCACCAATGTGTTAAATTCTTACATGAAGGCTTTGAACATACCATAGTCGTTTATCATGACCCATTCAAATATTGTTGCCTATATCCAACCACTGTATTGCCTACTCCAACTTTTGCTACTTGATATGCATCCCATTGATGATCAACAACCCACAGAATATCTTAAAAACTTGCCTCCACTCGAAGGAATTGTTTGTGCATTAAACACCGTCCCATCCGCTCCATCCTCACCCCCTCATGCTACTAATGCTATGGTACTTTTCAGGGGTATGCCCATACATTGGACGTCATTTCATCTTCCTCATCTTCTCATGAGTAACCTGCATTTGTGCTTCCTCCTTTCAAATTCACTCTTTTCATCAATAATGCTTATTGGCCACATATTCCATTCGATCCCACTTACTCTTACATTGTTTACACACATGATGGATGACTCGGTTTGGATTCACACTCGATGATATCCTCCCTCCACCTCATTCCCCTCACTTCTATCATGGATATGTTCACATTACTACTGCTTATGACCTCTGCGTCTTCCATCTATTTATCTTTGTTGCACACACTTCTCCACTTACTCTTAGGTAGTCTTGGTTTAACTACATCAAAAGCACTTTAGATACTAACCATATTGATATCGTATTTCCCATACCTTTCATCCATGTTTCTATTTGCAATGATTCATTTCTTAGATATACACAAAATCTTACTCGCTAATATGCACATGGTTGTCCACTACCACCTTTCACTAATGAGGAATACACAATGGACATGTATAATTTACACTGTAATGGATCCTTATGTGATCAACCACATACTATCATTTACCAGGTCTCGATGCATCTCTATTTAGCTTCGACCATGCCAATGATGATCTCTTAGATGATGTTACTTGATTCTTTTTCACATTATACACTTGGGGGCATCATGTTTACTTCCCCCTCTTAGCATTATCAGGTGTCTCACATTTCTACTATTATGCTCCGTGCTTCATATACAATATTTATCATTTATCACACACACATTGATACATGTAGCTTGTATCGTCATTACCCTATGACACACTCTTGTGCTAAGGTTCACACTTGACTATTGAGGGCATACTACATCCATGAACCTCACACACTGCACATTTCACACTTTGTGCTTCATAATACATCTTTCTAGCATTCCATTCGCACACATCATAATACCTTATGAGACACTCTGGTTCCACGGTTCATAATCGACTAAATATGGTTCATAATCAACTAATAAGGGCCTAAATATGAAATAAACCTCACCCCATTCACTTTCACACTTTACACTTCTTTTATCTATCTATCTAGCACACATATTTTCAAACCACTTTCTGATGATGATGTCTTGTTTTATGGTTCATTCTTAACTATCAAGGGGTATTTTATAAATAAACCTTATCTCATATACATTCGTACACATCCGCTTGGGGGCACGCTTACTCATATCACATTCACATTGCATATCATTCCATCTCACTCATTCACAACATACTACATATCTTGGTTGTACATACCATTTTTTTTTATACTAGTTACATATACACTTTGTTTCACATGCTAGACAAATACTTAGTATGTCATTATCTTTTTACATATAAACATGCACGTTCACTTGTTCTCTAGTTGTGAATGTAGAATTTATACATATCTTTACATGCAACATGGATGCTTGACAATACCTCTTACTAGTCCCACCGAGGCTCTTGGGGGAATCTACTTTCTTACACACTATAAGTGTTATTGTTTCATTTTATACTACTTCCTATTCTTACTAGCACACTACTCTATCGATATATACATGTCTTGACATACTTTTTATCTTTCTAACATGTTAACGGGTGCTTCATGTGCAACATTTTCTTTGCAAAAAATATTTGTCCCCATGTTTGTGTGCTACTTTTCTTATTACTGTTTTCCATTATATGCCATTGTTTGCGGGTTATTCCCTATGTATTATTTTATCATTGCTTGTATTATTTTGGAGGCTTTGGCCCTAATGTCTTGTGACATTATGAGCGATGTCCCATGTTTACAACCAGATTTTCATGGTCTACTTTGTTTGCACTCTTTCTTGTTTACATTGTATTCCATCGCATGCTTTTCTATTTTTCTACTAACACATGTTTTTAGCCACTTTGTTTGCATGTTCCTTGGTTTCTACCATGCACATTCCCTCCCCTTGTAGGGATACAATTTCAAATCAGCATTAGGTCCTCTCCTTTGGGATGCATCCTCTTAATGATGTCACATGTACCCCAAATGAGGGGGACATACATTGGTTGAATCAGTCACCCCATACAACAACTTAGAACTTCAGTACAAGCATGTACAGTAGAGGAATAGAACAATATTTAGTTATAGAAATGGCCCAAAATCTAAATTTGGTCATCACTTTAGCACATACACCACTACCTAGATACATACATTAGCAGGTAGGTCTCCGACCTTTCTAAGCACTTATGTATAGGGGAAGTTACATTTACTTTATCATATCAACATAGTTTTTAGTAGTTTGAATAATATAGGCATAGTCCTCCAACAATTAGAATGCATTCTATCTCCATTTTCTATTTCCTTGGATCAAACTTGAACAAACACGGAACAAAGCGGGATCACACCATCTATAATGGTATATAAATTTAGGAAGTAGTTAGGGATGGAGAATAAAAATTGAACTTTCTACCCAACACTCTTATGTCGTGGCATGAGATCACTCAAAAAACTAGGACTTGGTGTGAGATCACCTGAAAAACTCGCTCTTGGCATAAGACTGCCCAAAAAACTCGCTCTTGGCATGAGATCACCCAAAAACTCACTCTTCTACAATATTTTCATGACACTTTCCATCCCTTTTCACTCATCAAAGATCAAGTGCACACTTTCCTTTTACTACTTTTTCTCATTTTTACATACTTTTACACATTTTTTACAGAGTTTTCATAATACATGAATTTGAATACTCTTTCACTCTTCTTTTGTAGGTCCATCCTTAATATGCAACAAGAAGCAGCCCCACATTGAGCACAAGCAACAACAAAAAGGTATACCATGACACAACACATACACTTCACCCCTAGGTTCACTTCCTCTTCCTTAGCTTTCACGCTTCATTTTTATCACTTCACATTTTTTCTTATCTTTTTGGCACGCTTTCACCATTGATCTACATGGTTATCAGGTACACATCTCTTATCTACTTTATGTTATCAAGTATTCACTCAACAATATAAAGTGGGGAAAATGTAGACACAAAATCACGTACTTGGGTACATTTCTAGGTCCTAATCACATACTACTATTCATATGATTCCTAAGTGAGAAAACTAGTAATTGACATCTATCTTTGGCCTCTTTTCTATCTTTCTTGTTTCCTCTTTGGTCTTGCACACCCCACAACCCAATTTTATCTTCATTGCTTTATCTTTATCAACTCGACACCAACACCATCTAGGACGTTAACGCCTAGGCGCCCCAACCTCTTTGTATCTTACTCACCTTTTTTGGGTGTCTTTTATCTTTTTGTTGTCTTGTTTTCTTATGGGTCAGCCTTTTAGTTGTCAATTATGAAATTCAAACAAGAAAATCAGATAAATACAAAGTTATGTGACCATAATAAGGGGCCAAGCTCTAAGCATCTATTATCATCACCTAAGGTTGCATCAAAAGGCATTCCAAGAGCATCAAAGACATCCATCTAGATTTCATTCAAGGGAAAAGGGACTACAGTTTCTACATACACGCATAGGAGGGGAAGTTCATTTTTCCATCCACACATCTATCTACATTACTACATCTAGATATCGATCGCTATCAAGTGCATCTTGCACAAGAGCTTCATAGGGCACGATTTCTACACACATGCACAAGAATTACATGGAGCTTGAGATGTAGTGCAACGCTCAGTCATAAGTTCACTTTTTCGGGTGACCATCGGGGTCAGTCTGAATCCCTATTTACATCTTTTATTTTTAGGATTTGATGTGTTTTGGGGTTTTGCAGGTTATCTTTCTCTTTATAGGTTACAGAAAATTCTGAGGACATAGTGCGACATACAAGGCGACCAACAATGAAGGTTAATGACCACCTTGTGACACAAAAAAAATTCCAAGCATTTGTGCAGTTACAAGCGCCTAATAGAGGTATCTAGCACCTAGCCGCTCTCGCCCCAGTCTAGGCGCCCTAGTCCCGGTTCATCCGGTAATTATAGATTTTTTGAGTGTAGTTGTGATAGTCTTCTCCTCATGTTCATTAGTTTTCCCAGTCCTAGAACACTTTGGGATTAAGCGAATATCAACTAAGTTTTTATCCTCTCTCTTGTACCTAAGGTTTCATTGTTGTCTATCTTATTGTTTGTGTTAAATATTTGCCTTAACGTTTATTTATCATGTGTGACTCTGCAATATTAGGGTTTTACATTAAGTTTATTTTTGTTAAATCAAGTTGAAGCTCGTGTTGAGCAAGCCTAGATATATTGACATCTAAATGCGAGCCGCATATGAGGCGAGTTCCACAGGAAAGTCTAAAATGGGATACATAGCCAAACCGAGTTACCAAACCATCGAGCTCAAGCTCCAAATCTCCAATCTTCACTTAACTTCAGCCAAGTGAGTTGATTTGAGCTCCCTAACCAAAATGACGGTTATAAATGCAAACTCTGCAATAAATAAAACAAAGAAGGTAAATAAACAAGTGATAAAAATACAAAATTAAATGTAAATAAGTGGTCAAATAAAATCTCAAACCTAACCCTAACCAACATGCTATGTCACTAAGCCAAGTAGTGAGTTGTTTTTTAAGCATAAGCTTTCTTTTTAGTTAAATATCATATATTCCATTCCCTATCACATGTGTATTATTCACTCAAGTGGATAGGAGAACATTGTAAAGTCTTTAGCAAGTGGGAAGTCTAGGAGTTGAGCCTTCCCACCTTCCCCCATTTTTTGTTTGGTGATTTTTTAATGACAATCCCCTAAATTTAGCACAAACCCCTTGTTAAACCCACTAGTGATAACTAAAGCTACAACTAAATCTATATGAGAAAATCCTAATTTAGGGTAAAATAATTTCTCCCAAATTCCCTAAAAAGTGAATTTTTGAAAATTTTGTAAAGGGGAAGTTCCCAAAAAATCACTTTTTGCTAGTTTTTGTGGGAATTGTCATTTTGAGCCGTATAGAGCTCAGAGCCACTAGGGCTCAAATTTTTGTTTTCTCGTTAGTCAAAATTTTCCACACAAAGGGTCAATTTAATTTTTTCATTGTATTTTATTGATTTGTATTGTGATAATGATACATTTTTTTCAGAAAATTGTAATCACCCGTAATGGAAAACAATGATCCAAAATATTTCGCCTAACTCAGAATTACTCCGCGATGATAATTATGCCGCATGGAAGACTAAAATTTGAACTCAAATTGAGTTTGAAGAACTTTGTCCTATTGTAAATGGTTCCATAACTAGATTAGAAGATGAAGCAATACAAAAATGTTAGTTTGATAGGTCCAATCAAAAGTCTAAATTTATCATCTTGTTTGGTGTGTTCGATGACATGCAACCACATATTCAATATGCAAAACGAAAAAAGAAGTGTGGGATCAATCACTATCACCTAGGGCACTCCTATCCTCTCATGGGAACTCCTATCATGTACATTCTTGTGATTCTGAACCCTCATCGAGCTTTGATGACATTGTTTCTAGCATGTTATAAAGCAGATACACAATCCAGATTACTCCCGAGTTGTAGGGAATCAACGAAGTCATCATCCCTCTCTCATTTGCTTAGGGTTTTACATTGTTGAATGATTATTGCTTGGACATTATTGTAGTTTATTACCTTAATATCATCTGTTACAGTAGTTACTTTGAAATAAAGATTTAATTCAAATTAGATTAAATAAGAAACCAATTACTCTTCTCAATGTCTCTTGTAAAATCATTGCTAAAGCTCTTGCTTTGCGCATCCACAACCTGTTACCTGTGATTGTTAGACCAAAGTAAACAAGGTTTATCACAAGTAGATACATTTTGGATAATATTATTGCAATATGGGAAGGTATGGAATGGGCTCGACGGTCACAACAAAAATCCTTGTTTATTAAAATTTTTTTTGAGAAATCTTATGAAAGGATTGAATGACACTTCATTTTGGTCATGCTCAAAGCACTTGGGTTTGGACCTACCTCTATGAGCACTATGGACATGATTTTTTTGAGATGCCTCTTCCTATCTCTACATCAATGGTGTTTAATTTGATCCTTTTGGGATTTTGCAATCTATTCATTAATGTGGCCCTCTAGCACCTACTTTGTATATTTTAGTGGCCGAAGAATTTTCCTATCTTATCACCAATGCCACTTAAATTGGCTTAGTGAAAGGAATTACCCTACTAGGATTACCTCCTTCTCAACTCGATAATGACCATTTTGCAAATGATTCCTTTCTCACCTTACTTGAAGATGAGGCTAATGTTCAAAAGACTTTCTCTTTCTAGATGTTTATTTCCTCTCCTCAGGTTTGAGCACTCAATGGAAAAATAATTAGTGTTACAGACACTCTTTTTGCCTCCTCCCCCATGGTTATCTCTTCTCCAATGGAAGTGGATTCAACATGGAAAAATCCTCTTCTTTTTGGGTGTCCCTTTTGCAGTCCAAGCAACCCCCTCCCGACTCTAGCAATATGTTGTTGATTGAGTTAAAAATAAGTTTTCATATTGGATCATGGAGCCTCTCTCATTAGTAGGTAAATTTCAAATTTGTTCCAATGTGCTTATGGCCACATATGTTTACTATTCTTCCTATTAGGCCCCTTCTAAAGCTTCTTACAAATAACTTGAGAAACTACTCAAAGATTTCTTATGGGCTAGCTTAGAGCATGACAAGGGTTTTTGTAAGGTATTTTGGCAGTATTATTTCGTGCCCAAAGTATCCAAGGTGATATGATTGTTAGATGTTTGTTGCTAGGGAGCTACCCTCTATGCCAAATGGAATTTTCATGTCATTGATGGTCCGAAGAAACGAAAAATTATGTGTAAAATTGCATTATTGAGGGCTTTCCTAAAGATCACGAGTCATGGAAGGGTTTGGATCTTCCAAACTTACTTTTTATCAAATCCCATATCAAAGTGGTTGACTCGTTTATTATAAATAGTATTTGGAAAGCTTGGGGAAGATCAAACCTTGCCTACTTTACAATGGTTATCTGTTAATTCCCACACTGTTTGGTGGTCACCGGTCATTACCTTCCATAACACGTCTCTTGAAAAGTTTCCCTGGGTTCACGCCCTCAAGATTTTCAGATGAGGGATTTGCACGTTGCAGGATATTTTTAGCCATCCTTATTGACAACTTTTGACCCGACTAAAAGCTAAGGATAAATTATCACTATCTAATATCGATCATGCTTCATATTAGACCATTCTCAAAGCTATTCCCGCCAATATTTCACACCAAATTTTGATTTTTTCTTCTAGGCCTTGGTGGAAGGATTGGAAATGGTTTCCACATATGTCATTCCTTAAGTAAAAGGTTGTGATTTGTGTCTCCCAAACTTCCAATGGTGAATAAACTTAACTTTTTTTGGTCCCTTTGTTCTTCTTCTTGGTGTTGGCAACACAAATTCTCCACTATCCGGTTTGTCATTTTAGAGCCCAAACTTGCTCACTTTCCATGGTGTATAATTTATCAAAGATACCAATTGGTCGCAAGACATTCCCGATACACGTTGCTTGTTTTGTCGGCAAATTGAAACCCTTATACACCTTTTTTGGGTTTGTCAAATCAAAAATCTCAAACTATTTGGGCTTGGATTCATGAATTCTTTCAACCATTTCCATCAGATTCCTTCTTTTGGGAACACATTTTATTAGGGGATTGGTTGGGTATTCCCATGGCCTTCACCCAAGGCTTGTGTGCTTTCAAAGTGCAAATACTTTTCTTCATATGGAAAGAACAAAATTTTGCTCTTTTTGCTCATACAATTGTAGATTGCAATATTTTGTCTTTTAACAAAGCATTGATTGTGTCTATTTTTTTACAGATTCAAATCCAAGCTCAGGAAGTGGCACTGGAAGTGGCCCACCTCTAGAATCTTTTGGATCACTAGGGAAATGCCCCTTGCATAGTTATGTGAGTTCTGCCACCCTCTTCCAGTCGGGCTCCTTCTCCATGGGGTTGCGACCATTGGCGAAGTCATTCTTGTCATTACTCACGTAGTTGTTTTAGGTGGGGCTCGTCTCCTCGTCACCACTCTCCTCCTATGGCTCAATAGGGAGGGCAGGCTTACCACCTCCTTGCCATCACAACTCACTGCCACCATCGGATATTAGCAAGTTCCCTTGGTTGACATTGGCTATTTTGTTGCCTTGGGGGCAAGAAAATCAAACTGAATATCAACAAGAGGGTAGTGCCACCGCTACCACTGGATGAGAGCCCATTCCTAACATGAAATACCTTCTTGGAAGCAAGTGGGGCAAGTTCGATGATAGAGATCCTCCACCTTCGGCTCTTTTTGTGGTTGCAGCCTTAAGTGTTGATTTTATACGTTGTGGTTTCCATGTGGGCTCTTGTTTCTGTTGTTTTTGTTTTTCTTACTGTGTAGGCGAATTTGAAATTGAGGCATACTTCCATACCACCTACTCTTTTTGAATAGTTGTACTATCTTATTTATGGATAATATAGGAGTTATTTCATTAAAAAAATAGAATGTAAAGTGCATATTATTATTATTTATTCTCCTCTCCAAGGCATGGATATTGTCTCCACCTTAACAATTAAACATTTGCATTGTTTTCAATGAGATTGTGCCATTTGTATTTAAATGGGGCTGAACTAAAGTTTTATGTTTTGATTTTTTTATGTTGGCAAGCTTCTATTGGTCATTGCCTTTATTTGGCACTCTTGAGAGTAAAAGCGCATATGCTGTAAGGTCGATTTTGAGTGGCTGTTGGCAATATGTTTCTTGCTTTGATTATTTTTCAGTGTGCTCTTTGTTTCATATTTTGTTGTGTTATGTTCATGTTGTGATATCTGTATTATCTTTGCCCCTGCAATAACATTTTCATTCTCGTCAAATACATCCCAGGAACAGGTCGTTACAGTGTGAGCAGACGAAATCCCTTCAAACTGAACAACTGGCCAAACCCTTTTGGGCGTGATATCAGGATTTTCATTAGTGTCTTGAAACCCTACAACCCAACCCCTCGATCCGTTCACAAGCCCTCTTTCTGTGCCCAAATAATATCTCAGAATCACTTCGGCGTCTACGCACAGATTAATTTCTTTCACTGCAAGAAGCCTGTTTAGCTGAGAGACTTAACAGCTTCAGATCCATTATCCTCATCTTGAGCATGAAATGTGAACATTTCCTTTCCAAGTGCTTCCAATTCCATCAACCTCTGTTTATTTTCCCTCTCTGCATCAACCTTAAGAAAATACAATTTCGTGTAAGTTGAACCCTCCTCATTAGGTAACACCTGGTGTGTTTTGAGAATTTCTATACTTTCATTACTGTATTTACCCCATCTGATTTCATTCAACAAGTTAGTGAAATCCGAACTTGACTGCCTGTAAATATCTGTTAGTTCGATCTGAATGTCGAAGCATCTATCCCCACAGTAGGCCTGAAAAGCGAAGAATTTGTGGTTATTTGGTGGATCCACCAGAGCGATCTGAAAGAAATCCCCTGCCACAACCAGCTGCAAGCCGCCAAACTCCCGGTCCGGCTGTTTCCTCATTTTCTTCCCTATGTAATTCAATTTCTCAAAAAGCTCTCCGTGGATCATATTTATCTAGTCAATTACCATAGCTTTTTCCGTCTGCCATCTCAATTTGGCATCCCGCATTTTGTACAAATTCAAGACCAAGCACTCCATGTTTTCAGAAGCGCAACTGATTCCTACAAAAGAGTGCAGCGTTGTTCCGTTCAGAGCAGAGACCGCCATTCCGGTGGAAGCCGTGACAAAATCACATTCGTCTCCGTGCAAATCCTTGAGAATTGCAATGGCGTGCCGAAGCAAGAATGTCTTGCCAGTTCGCGCGGGTCCTATGAAAAATACAGAACGCCCCTCCGAGATGATGCTCAACACATTCGTCTGCTGTTCAGATAATGTAATCACGATTTCTTCTTTTGGCTGTTGTGGTGGTACAATTCTAGTGATTTCTTCCTCTTCTTCTTCCTCTTGTGGTGGTATAATTTCAATATTCTGCAAGGCCTCTGTTGTTTCTGAAACAATATTCTGTTGGCGCTGCGCGCTATACCTTGTATTGTAATGGTGACCAATGGGATGATTCTGGATCTCAGACATTATTTCCATCCCTTCCGCTGCCCACATGCAGTCTCATCTTCCCCTGCCAAGTTCAGGTAGCTGCATCGTCAATTCTAAGGTAGGAGCAGCAGCAGGAGATTCTAAGGTATGTGCTTCTGATGACGATGCAAAAAGACCATCATCCTTCTGGTCATTTCTGTATTTTGTCAAGAACAAGCCAACACCCACCAAGAATAACAACAAAAACAACAAATCAGACCAAACAAAGCGGGACCTTGTGGTTTCTCACAGGCCTGCAGAACAGGGGATGGTCTGTAAAATGCCCTCTAAAGAAAATATGGTTTATAGGCAACAAGAGGTGCAGCGTAACAGACCTGCCAAACAAAGGGAGGCCAGTAGAAAGCCTAGAGAGCCAGGGCATTTGGATTTTGTAGATAAAATCAGCCCAAGAGCCACAAAACTTGGGGTGGTGAATAGGATACCCACCGAGCACAGAGGTGAACAAGAGGCACTTAGTGCACACCCTGTGCATGAGAGCCCTTTGTGGATATTGCCTAGGCTTTTTAGGTCTAGATCAGTAGATCAAGATGATACTTCTGAGTCAGGTGTCAAAACTGATGCCAAAGGTCACTTGAGAGCTTCAATTGATTACAAGAAACCTTCTATGACTAAAGGCAAGTCCAAGCAATCTATGTCTAGGAGTCCCACAAGTGATTGTGTTGTTCCTTCTACTACTGGTCAAATGAAGATTTATGAAGAGGCAGAGCAGGCCAAGGCTAAAAGATAGTCCAGTCTGAAACCCAAGGGCCTTTTCCAGGGATTTGGGAAAAATGGTGCAACATTATACAGTTTATCCTCTATTGTTTCTGATGATGTGAGAAAGACTTCAGGGGCTAGTGCTGGTCGGAGCCGAGGTTGGAGTTGGGCATTCTCCAGTCCAGCAAGGATCTTCAAGCATAGGAATCCTCCTAGGGAAACAATTAATAACTACTGACAACATGGTTTCATGAATCAAGATACAAGTAAGGTTGCTACTTCTAATTAACCGATGCTGCTCTTAATGGAGACTCAAAGAGGGTAAGTTTGGATCATCTCTCTACCCTTCTCTTTACCCTTGGTTAAACTTAGTGCAAACTAAGGTTTTAGGCGGCCTGTTTAGTGAATTGGTCTGAAGATGAAGTTGGCTGCAACAAATAGTAGCAGTGTATAATCTCTATCGTCACATAGGTGATTTTTAGTTCAATTCAAGAAATAGAAATAGGAGAAAAAACACATTTTTTTAATGATAGTATTTTTTATCGGTGTAGATTTTAGGGGTTCTTTGTACAGGTCAAGTTGATTTTGGCAATGTACAAGTCAGTCACGTTATGGAATATAAATTGATTGTTCAAAGAATTGTAGGGTTGAATTTTATATAAAATTGGCATTCCTTGATGTCTCCTTTATAATTTGTTGTAGATGACTGACAGAATGGTTTTCAAATAGTTTGCTTGTTTTCTGTGATTGGAATACATTATTTTATGCATCAATAGGAGCAAACACTTTATACATGTCTCCTCTATGCATTCACATGGTTGGAGAGCTGATTTTTTGCATTTCTGTGTAGCATTATAACACTTTCACATTATCAGCTAAATAAGTTCTAAACATTATCCATAATGAAATGATTATCCAATTAAAACATCTATTGGTTATAAGTTTTTAATTTATCAGCCTCTATCCTTTTCCTGGCTTTAATTTGATGTAATATATCTGCATCTACTCGTTTCGTATAGTTACTGCTACTGCTATCAATGGTTCCAAGTATTTAAACCATCATGTATTGATGTTAGATATGGATGTTTCTGTGAGTCCATTGGGATATTTGTAGTTTTTATAACATTTCACAGTCCACTTCTGGTCCATACTTTGCAGCATAGTGCAAAGCACAGTATCAGAGCCGGGTAGGCTTTGGTTCAATCAGACTGTGTAGCTTGAGTGGGTGTGTTGGAAGTTCAATCCACACTTACAAAGCCTGATGGACCTGTGAAGGGCTGGTGTCTCAGTGGTAGAGCACCAACATAGTGCATGAGGGGCCTGCACTTTACAACAGTTATGGATGTCATAGTGAAAGTCAGGGTTGCTAGTGGCCTGCTATCTTTCTTTAATATTCATGCTATGACAGAGTATGTCGGTATCTCTAGAAAGGATTCAAATTTAATTATCTAATATATTCTGTCAACTGTTAGTGCAAATTATGATTCTTGGTTGATTCAAAGGATGAGGAAGAGGGATAAGAAAAACACTCTTTATATCTTACTAATGTTGGTATCTTTAAAATGATTTAATAATCAAATAAATTCTGGTACAATGGTGGCACAAATTATTATCTTTGGTTGATTCATTGAATGAGGAAGAGGTGTAAACAAAACCTCAACTTTTCACGATACTTATGTGCATGTGTAAAATGGATTTAGTCATCAAATATATTCTGTCAAAATGTTTGCACAAATTATAATCTTTGGTTGATTGAAAAGAATGAGTAAGAGGAAGAGGCCATCCATAAATAGAATCAAATTCCTTTGTTTGCCATGGTATGCACGGCCTACCAAGAATCACAAAAGACTGCCATGACTACTGAAACAAAAGCATATATCCTACCAATTAAAATTGCACTCACAAGCTGCCTATTTCCTCTTTATTAACTACATTACTAGTATTAATATGGCATATATAGATAATACGCTGGCAGAACAATTCATTACCTGCTATACTAACAAAATCCCCTGCCCCTCTCTGCAAGATGCCGGAACAGAGAACACAGAGTAGATTAATTGCTCGTTGCTCCCTACATTAATTTGCCTGTAACTATCCCTACGGCTAACTTTGGCTTTCACCTATGTTTCCAGCATTGCATACAATTAAAATAGGTTCTTGTTTCTATACCTCATTACGGAAAACTCGCTAAGCAACATAGGCATAAACAAAACAATTCTTTCATTCAAAGTTGTTCGAATACATTACAACAAACAAAACTTTCCTTACCTTTACAAAAGCATGTTCTTCATCACACACTCCATGCAACATTAACGCCTCCAACATTATGCATACTACTTCCATGTCGTTCTATCTTTTTGCATTTGGGGACAATCACAGTGGACCGATTGTGTGTGGATTATGCATTCGATATTGTCTTCCAAAACAAATGATTTCGAGTCCGCAACAATGCCTACCAGATGTTCTTTTAGACAACTAGCAATCTCCACGAAGTGTCACATGTTGCCATGCATTTCCAAAATGCATTTCTAATAGACTTTCATTAGCCTCCATTTCATATTTACCACTTAGCAATAAAAAAAAATATTGGCATTTTCATAATTATTTATGTTACCTCTTTCCATTTTTACAATTTAATATTTCATTTGCGCTAAACAAACTCCACAAATTTATAGAATTTTGTCAACATACTCTTAATATGTTTCTTAAAAAATATTTATGTTATGCGAAACCATGACCCTATTGCCCTTTAATCGTACAAAGTTGAACTAGATGTTAATACGTTCCTCAAGCTCCATAGTGGATTCATGTATTGCCGCAAACAATTGAAACGGTGCTTCGAATTTGGGGTGTAATTCTCTGCGCAAGAAATAGACAACTAATTAGGTACTTTTCTTCAAATACCCCTTTGCTCGTGTATAATAAACTCCTCTCTCGACACCAAAAAAATCATTCTCAATAGTGTTGAGCTTGGTGATTATCAACACAAAAACACTGCACATTATTTTAGAATGGAATACACAAACCAATAAATCTAAAAACAAACAAAATGATTTCTTAATCGCAATTCTGTTTCCCAATAGCCAAATTCCAACCTCACAATCGCCAAAGCTAACACCAGGTACAAACACTCAAACCACTGCAAATCTCGAATCACAAAATGTTTTTTGAACTTATACACATCCGCTTAAATTGCAAAGTGACTTCAACATCATACCTTCAATTGATTACAAAATCACACCCCGACTGAACTCCACTCATTCACATATAAGCTGCATGTTTATAACATTTTTGTATAATCAATTAAACATCACCAACTTCCTTTCCGCAACATAGCTTTAAGTCATTACAAAAGCAATGCCCACACAAACTTATTTCAATGCAAAAACAAATGTAACGCTTCTAACATGTCTGCCCTTGCGATTCATCGGATCCTTCCCCTTTCGCACACACATTTCCCATGCAAACAACATAGAACAAATGCATCCAACACAACAAAAAAAACAATACCTTAGGCAGGATTTGCCATATCATGGCCTTGTTAATTCAGCAACCTACAGTTTTAGAAGTATTACCTCTTTGTTTTCTTTTCGTCGGAGTAATCAGTGGAATTCGAGGCGGCAACTCTACGCTAGGATGCCATGGAGGTTTGTTTGCTGTTTGGTATTGTATTTCAGTTATCAGTGGTAGATGATGACTCTGTATTGGTATAAATGTTCGTCAAAATCTATGTATGATAAAATATTTTTCTTCCAACTTATCAGAGGATCTATTGTGATATCATGTTTGTGATTTTTATTTTTTAATTGAAGCTGGTTGTTTTAAAACAATCATCAAATGTATTTATTTGCAAATCCTTGGAGAATGGAATTCATGGCTCTTGTATTGGGATACACTCTACTTAAAGATCGTCTGCAAATTGTTTGACAAAATTTCTAATAAAATCTTTATCTTTCCAATTCACCCTCTACTGTAATGGTAAGACTGTCAGCAATTTGTTTGACAAAATTTCTATATAATATTTTTGATTGAAGTTAGAGAAGTCGATTCAAAGTCTGGACATAGAATTTTTTGCAAGGACTTAATTTTTATTGAAAAAGGCTGCTATATGCATGCAGGATATCACATAAATATCGCATTAAATATCATCTAGGCAAGATATTTAGATTCTGCAGCCCTATATAGTGAACGCCAATACAGATGTCAATGGTAAATTTGCTAATTTTTATTTGATAGATTAGTTCTGTTTGGATATATTGTGGTATTTTGTCAAACAATTCGCATTCTTTACAAAATGGTTCCAGATTTTACATACGTGTCTATAAAAGAGGTGTTTTCAACATCCACGTTTGATTATTATTTTTTGATGATTTTAATACCTTGTTCAAAAGCTCCCATTTTGGCAAAAAGTTGCAGAGTTTAACTTTCATCTCCAAGGCTTTATCAATAATATTATTGTGTGCATACTCTACAATATAAAATCCCAGGACACCATATTTAGTTGAGGCATTTGGCCAGATAATTTGTCTGCACATCAGTGCAGTTGGAAACTTGGAACTACAATATTTGCTAAAATTCTGCCTCCAATTATTTTTTTAAGGATCTCCATACCCTGTTCCAGAGCTTGTGTGGATGGAATTTCTGACACTGGGTAAATTTTCAATATGTTGCAATATTCTATAACTTTAGTTTCATATGTGATCATTTTCATATTTAATCTGTTCTCTCTATGTTTCACTTGGATACGATGTCAAATTTGAGTTTTTTTAAAGTATGTGGTTGGCAATCTGCAAAATAAGCCCACGGCCAGAGGATAAATATTTAGTTGATAATATCCAGAGCTAGGAAGACATTAATAATTAGCTGCTCAGTATTATTCCTAATATAGGTGGTCATAAAGTAAGCCTTTTCCTCAATTGCAAAATTAAACAGCACTGAAAAGGACAATTTTTGGTGCTAAAAGCATTTTACTAGACACTAGAGAGGAGGTTCTGATGCAGTTTTATCTAGCAATTATGGAATTGTGCACCAATTCACCACTTTCCAGCTGAACCACACAGTAATGTCCCAGGTTTTCATAAACCTTACTAATAATCTGTCTGCAACATGAATAAATATCAAGTGAAAAGAAAATTTCAATTGATTTTCTATTAGCATAGAGGTGAAAGTAGCTGCAAAATACCACGTCAGCCATAACAAGCTGTAAATTAACCAGGGATATTTTAATCTATCCTAAAGACAAAAATGTTGGTACATAGATATTCTTTGGATACTAGTCATTGCAAAGAGTTTCAACTTAACCATCTTTCAATTCTTTAATTCTTTGCATGTATAAAGATCCAATTACCCTGCATCATATATTGAACATCATCTCTGTATCTCTGAGATGGATGATTTGAATCATTTTTATCAAGATATTCAACATAAAATAAAACAATAAAACTAGAAAATGTTCGTAGTCAAATTGGGAGCGGAATATGGAGCAGCCATTTTCGCACTTGCCTGAGACCGATTAACAAGTTGATGATATCAAGAAGTGAAGGGGAAAAATTAAGAATCATCTTGCTGATAACACAGAAGACAGAGGCGTGTATGAGAGCGCCAAGTTATTAGATTCTTGTAAGGATAGCAATGGCTGGTCCGAAGCAGAGGACGAGGTAAAATGGGAATTGTTTATTTCTATCACCCCCTCCAATGCCTTTACTACTATTGACATAGCAGGCCTCCTTGTAAAATCATCCTGTATACACCACATCCCCACCTCTAACATTTTCACCGCCTCTTCCTTGACATCCATCCCCTCATCTTCTAGTCCAGAATCTACCAATTCGATTAATCTTCCTTCTTCGGCCTTACTTTGTAATACTGAAAGCAACCCATGCCCTGAAACTTCTCGGTTTCTCTTTCCACTCACGATTTCGACCACCATTACACCAAAGCTGAAAATATCTGCCTTCTCTGTAAAATGCATGTTCAATAATTCAGGTGCCATATACCCCGGTGTTCCTCTCATCATAGTTATCACTTCACTTTCTTCTCTGTTAATCAACTTTGCAAGCCCAAAATCTGACACCTTGGCATTGAAATTTTGATCCAGAAGAATGTTCTGTGGTTTTATGTCGAAATGAATTATACGTTCTCGGCACTCTTCATGTAAATATGTTAATCCTCGTGCAATATGAAGAACTACTTTGGATCTGGTTTTCCAGTCAAGCACATGTTGACGGGTTTCGTTTGGAAATATCCATTTATCCAGAGAACCATTTGAAGATGCTCGTATACTAGCATTCGATGGGACTTTTCTGCACAAAAACCTTTGAGTCTCACCAAATGAAGATGATGAATGTTTCCTAATGTTTCTACTTCTGCCCTGAATTCTTTTGTTCCTTGTCCTGCTCTGTCAAGGCATTTAACTGCGATCTTTGTACCATCAATCAGAACACCCTCATAAACGGAACCGAATCCGCCGCTTCCCAACTTCATGCTGAAATCATTTGTAGCTCTCTGCAACTCCTGAATGAGAATCTCAAAGGTAAGCCAGCCGGCCAGTCCACATGATCATCCTCATTCATTTTCTCCTCTTGTTTGTTTCTTTTAGATTTAATTCTCCATGCCCAGCATAAGAGGAACATGAGAGTCACTCCACCAACAACAGCAACACTGATAACTATAACCGAAGACTTACTCCCATTGGATGTTCTCTGAATTTTAATATAAGCAGTGGAATTATAAAACTTTTCACTTGGATTGTTCATTCTCAGAGAGTAGACAATGGACTCCAGATAACAAAGACCACTAGAAAAATTGGCAGTGCCATCATACCTGAAAAAAGCAGCTTTGCAAGAGCAATTTTTGAGGCAAAGGCTTTTACATTCATCGCTTGACACCAATTCTGGAGTGGACGCGTTTTCAAAAGAATAAGTAAAATACGAAATATGCTCCACCTCCAAAAACTGATGATCTTGGTCGCTGGTTGTGGGGGTCTTTGGGCAAACGAGAGGACTGTGTGGAAGACAACCCAAATTGGGTTTGGAGACATCAATCTGATCAAAAGCATTGGCCTCTTTTGGACAGCTGCACTGACTGTCTGTGCAAATACCATAATCCCCACATGGTCTTGGATAATCGCATACGTTCAGCGCATCAGTAAAATCTGTCAAATAGTCAGTAACAGATTTTCCTGTTTTGTCGGCAAAAGAATAAAACTGCATATGCCCATCTGAAGCCATCATAAAGTAGATGCAATTTTTGGGTATGGAAAGACTGAGATTAGATAGAGATCCTTCAACAAAGTAGTAGAGCGACTCATTCTCGAACTTTATATAAGCAAACTTCTCAGGGCTGGGTTCTTTGGGTACCTAAAATACATTTGAGGAGGTGCAGTAGATGTAAACCATGCAAAACCGTCGAGAAGCAAGGTTCCAAAGAAAATACCTGGGCTTGTATTTGTAGGAGAATTGTTTGCAATAAGCTTCTGTCCCACCTTCAACTTCTGCCCTAAAAGAAACTTATCAGTGGGGTAATCAAAAGACTGCCACAGAGTTCCATTGGAATTATTGAAAAGGACCAAGTTCCCAGATTCTTCGATCCTCATCCCTTGAAAATCTTTGGTATATGTATTTGTAGACCAGACCAGAGTGCCATCTGCGTCTTTCAACACAAGATTTCCATTGGAGGTGAGTCCAAGAGTAGCGTTGTCCTCCAGCAAACGCTCTCTGTTTGCACTCCAAACCATTTGCAGGTCAAGTGGGTTGGTATCATCATCTCCATAGATAGCAAAAAAGGTTGCAAATAAGTAGCCTGTGTCACATGGAACAGAGTAGCAGAAGAATCCACATCCAACTGCAGAATTACTTCATTATAGGAGATATTGTTGGTGAGAAGAATTGGCCGGACTGTGAGGGGGCCTATGTAATCTGGTGGAAGTGGCAATAAACCCAAAGACCGCACATTGTTGATCCATGTGGTGCCTCCGACTGCATTTGCAGAACCAAGGGCGCCGCATTGCTCAAACAGAAATGATGATATGAAATATTCAGTGCTGAGTTTGAAGGATCTTCGGTCAAAAATAGAACACCTCTACATGGATTTTGATCTGACAACTACAATAGCGATAATAAAGCAGCGGATAATTATAGCCAGACTATCCAGATAAATTGGGTAAATTGAAATCATTCATTATTTTCTGTACAAAAAAGCATTTATCTTTCATGTTTGATAAGAACAATGATCTCTTTTAATTTGTGTGATAAGCATTTATAATCCCTAGATCATTCATTTATAGATAATGATAACGGTTTTCGCTATTTCTGGGCTTGTAGAATACGCCAAAAAAAGAGTACGTTCAAAGGTTTTGAGGTTGCCCTTGATCAACAGGCCGTTAGTATGAATTCCCGATTGAATATGCATTTGTCATTGAGAAATCCTGTTCTACCTCAATGTATTCAATATACATTTGCAAATTTATATCATCTTCTTCCTTCTTTTCAATTCTCTGTTTAATAATGTATCTATTTATTATCCTACCGAAGGGAGTATATATTGCCTTCAACATTCATATTAAATGAATTTTTAGCTTCCCAATCAATTGTGTTTCCATGTGTCCAACTTAATATTTAGATTATAGGTTTTATTTAAATAACATACTTATATTACACCGAAATGCATTTTTACAATGGGAAATGCGAGGGGGCTTTGACGGCGACACGTTGATCGGTGGTTCAAAGTTTAAAGTACTTTGACGTCCTCCATGGCTCCACCTTTGACCATTGATCTCGTATGCATTGTAGCATTTGATTTTTCCTTCATCTTGTTTGTGTTTGACTTTATTTCCTTTGTGTTTGTGTTTATTTCATTTCCGTATATGTTTCAAAAGGTTGCGATTTCGAACCCGACGAGGCTTTAATAATATGTGGTAAAGCATTGTTCGTTGCTTCAATTTCTACATTATTTATTTTAATGGCAAATGAAGTAGGGTCTATTTTTTCGTACACATTCTAGCCGAGATTTATATTTATCTCAACAAAAAATAGAAAACCCTAATCGCATAGGATAAATGAAGGGTGGGGGATTGTAGGAGTACGCCTTGTTGGAACTCCTGGTGGTTGAGAGGTATAGCGAGGATGTTTTCTTGGTGGTTGAGAGGTATGGTGAGGATGTTTTCTGGCGGTTGAATGACATGGTCATGTTGTAGTCATTTAGGTGCTCCGTGCGATCCACAAAAGGAGAAGGGATGTATTATCGACGTTCCTAAACATAAAAACCATGCATTTTTGTAAGAAGGTTGTGTAGTGGGTAGGTTTAGGGATTAGGGTCACGCATGCAACCTACTTTAATATTTCCAAGGAGCAAATGTTTTCATGTTTTACCCTTGCTTTTGCTACTCAACCGCTAGGTGTAGGGGTTGGTTGTGCCCTTTGTTTTTGTAAGTTTTAATGTATTACCGTATAAATACACATTATTTTGGTTTACCCTTTCATGATTGTTGTTCTGGAATCCCGAGCCAAGTGGCCTTTTGCATTTGTGGACTCGGTGTTGTTATAAGCTCGAGACAAGTGGTTTTTGTATGAGAAACCATATGAGCCTACGCTTTGGGAGATGCCTTTGGTTGCATGATCCGGGGCAAATGGATGTATGTTATCTTTGACTTTCCTCCCTTGTCCTTCCGTTAAAGTCCTTGATCCACATTTCAACTTTCTTATAATAATTGCTTCATATTTTTGTTGGGGTTCAATCTCAGGTTTTGGTTTTGAGATGTGGAGGCACTTATTTCTATGTCATCGTTGGGCTCTTTAGGCTTATTGTTTTCTTCCTTAATCTCATTGGTGTCATCATTTTTAGCATATGGGAATCACTCATAGCTCAATATTGCAAATTTAGGGAGCCCTATGGAAGTAGTTGCTTTTTCTCCACTTGATGACCTTAACTATATAAAATTTTATTTGAAAAAGTACTTTCTATTCAATATGAAAATTTTTTTTGTGTTCCTTAGTTGTGAGGAATATCAATTGGCATTTTAATTGCTCGAGGAATCTTGAACGTTCTTTGTATGCGACCCATTAATATTGTAAACACATACATGCTGAAATGGAAATGGAAGGCAAAGAAGTAAGGTAGAAAATCAAACTATGTGAGTTAATTTGTTTGTGAAATGACCTCGTTCTTACTTTCATGATCGTGTTTTGGATGGAGAAATTTTCAGACCTTGGTGATTAACTGGTATCTATACTCTTAACTCAATGTTTTTATAGTTTTTCTTTTCTTTTTTAAGTTCTAAAATTTTGACTTCAACATTGTGGGCGTTTTTCTTTATGAGGTGTGTATTATAGAGTGCATAAAAATCCTTTGATTTCATTGTTTTTTATTGACAATGTTTACGTGGATATTGTAAATAGTTAATGGCTATGTGCCCAATTCCTTTGGTAATGTCTATCTTTTTTCAATTGGGTTTATACAACACTTGGATATTACTTTAGAGTTTAATACAATCAATTTCAACGAGGTGTTTCAGGAGTGGGATTTTACTAGGGCCTTGTGTAGTCACAAAGGAGAAGGGATATATTATTTGACATCCATAAACACAAAAACCATGCATTTATGTAAGAATGTCGTGCAATGGGTAGGTGTAGGGTTTAGGGTCATGCATGCAACCTACTTTAAGTTGTGCAAGAAGTAAATATTTTCATGTTTTACCCTTGTTTTTCTACTCGACCACTAGGGGTAGGGGTAAGTTGTGCCCTTTGTTTTTTGTATCATTTATGTTGCTGGAATCCTGAACCAAGTGGCTGTTTGCATTTGTGACTGGTGTTTTTATAAGCCCGAGACAGGTGGTTTTTTGTATGAGGAACCGTAGGATCCTAGGCTAGTAGATGCCTTTGGTTGCATGATCTAGGGTGGTGGATGTATTTTATCTCTGACTTTCCTCTCATGTCCTTCTGCTAAAGTCCTTGATCCACCTTTCAAATTTCTTATAATAGTTGTTTCATATTTCTGTTGGGGTTCAATTTTGGGCTTTGGTTTTTGAGATGTGGAGGCGCTTATTTCTATGACATCGTTGGGCTCTTCAGGCTTATTGTTTTTTTCCTTCATCTCATTGGTGTCATCATTTCTAGCATATGGGAATCACTCATTGTTCAATATTGTAAATTTAGGGAGCCCTATGGAAGTAGTTGCTTTTTCTCCACTTGATGACCTTAACTATATAAAATTTTATTTGAAAAAAGTACTTTCTATTCAATATGAAAATTTTGTTGTGTTCCTTAGTTGTGAGGAATATCAATTGACCTTTTAATTGCTCAAGGAATTTTGTACATTCTTGGTATGCCACCCATTAATATTGTGAACACATACATGCTGAAATGGAAGTGGAAGGTAGAGAAGTAAGGTAGAAGATCAAACCATGCGAGTTAATTTGTTTGTGAAATGACTTATTCTTACTTTCATGATCGTGTATTGGATGGAGAATTTGTAAGACCTCGGTGATTAACTAGGTATCCATACTCTTAACTCAATGTTATTATAGTTTTTCTTTCTTATAAGTTTAATTTTTTGACTTCAACATTGTGGGAGTTTTTCCTTCGAGGTGGGTACTATAGAATGCATAAAATATCCTTTGATTTCATTGTTTTTTGATGACAATGTTTACCTAGATGTTGTAAATAGTTGATGGCTATGTTCCCACTTCCTTTGGTATTTTCTAGATTTTTTCAATTGGGTTTATACAACACTTGGGTATTACTTTAGAGGTCATTGTAATCAATTTCGTCTTCGGTGTTTCAGGGAGTGGGATTTTACTAGGGCTTTATTGGCAGACTAATTGATGTATGATTTATCACCCCAGTTGATTTAGAGATCTCTGATCATATTCTTCTGAACTTTTTAAATTATTGTGAATTTGGCAGGGTCTATTGAGGTCTTGTTTTTTGTCTAATGCTATAGCTTGTGATAAAAATAGGTACATACAAGTAACAATTAAAACCGTGGGTTCATTGATTTTGGTGGATGGGTAGAGAAAATCTTAAAATGACCTAGATATAAACCCCCAGTGTGAGGAGAGTTCCAAGGTTTATTCTCACATGGGCATGCCTTGTTTCATGTATGACGATGGCCTTGGAGACTAGCTTAGCACTATGTCTATATTCATTTCACTCGTCCATTTTTGTCAAACAATATTGGCAACATATACAAAAGTCCAAATTCTATACATAAGAACATGCTTACTTTTGAAATATCATCCTCAACACAATATTTTGTGGTTATGTGCATTCAAAGTTTATTTTAAAAACCTATCCATGTAGACAATCAACTATGGACCCAATTAATGATTTTTTTATTCGAAAGGGTCATTTTAGTTCCAATATCTACAGGAGACCAAAAAAAAAGTATGTGTGAGGTGTTACCGTTGCTGCCATCCCATCTGGAGGCCCAAGATCATAGATGATGTTAGAAGGCTATAAATGTGCTCGCATGGGTCAATGGGACTCAAAACTATATCATTACATGTGCTTCACCTCAATATTGTCAATTGGTGATGAGTTTGGCATGGGCCAAATGTTGTCTTTTCTCTCTTGTCATATATAGATGAGTTTAGCATGGTACAAATCCATTAAATTTGATGGAATGAAATTTTTAGCATCTTTAATTCACTGATCTTACAAACATTGTTAGGCCCATTAAATGGTAGAATTTTGAAACTTCACAAAAACCTTGAAGTAACAATTTATCTCTCCCACACTAGCACCATGTTTCAGTTCATTTGGGCATGATAAGCCCAATTTAATTCTTCTTGACTGATATTACTTGTTTACATGATGCTAATGTTGCTGCAACTCACTATTGGTGAATCAAAACTTATCCAATTTTCATGAAACTTGATGGACTAATTTTATGATAGGTCTAACACTTATAAGTAAATCATTCATACTTTTAAAGTTTCATGTTTAGGATTAATATCTATTGTTGTGCATGTCCCTTTTTGCCAAGATTGTGATTTTTTGAATTTATATTATGTTTCTTATTAGTCTCTAATATTAATCACGCAACATCTTGCTTCAATATTTGGGTTTCATTCATGATATTTTTCTTTTTAGATGAGTAGTAATGGATGAGTTTCCTTTTCATTTATTGTGTTAGGTACATTGTTTAAATAAAAGTGCAAAAAATTGTTGTATATTTGTTATACAACAATATATCTTGTGCTTTTTTGTAATAAATATACTATACATTGTTATATCCTCTTTGATGCACTAGAAATCCAGTAAATAGAGACATATCATGTAATTTTTTGAACCTATAATGGTAGGGTTTGTAACATTTCATCATTTTACTCTAACAAAACCTTTTATTATATGATTTGTATGTCATTTAATATCGTGTATATTTTTTTAATCGGGTGATGGTTTTTACTTTGCATTTCTCCCTTGAAATTCTCATAGAACAATATGTTATTGGGAGCAATGATTTAGGTTGGTTTCCAGAAAGATTGGTTATGGATATTTCCAATGAGGTTTAGGTCCATTTTACATATTTATATTTAAAATAGTTTCCACAACTTTAGCTTACATTGTTGTGATTTATAAGGCTTTTGCACATTAGACAATGTGTGGACTGACATTATTATTAGTGGACTAGGGGAACATAATAGAGTTGTAAGTATTTTTCTATTTTTGTGATCAACTGCATTTCTTTCTTTTTTTGGTATTTTGCTTATAATTTTGGCTCGATTAATCATACGAATATATTGTGTTTCTGTTCTTTCAATTGCCCTTGTCATATGAAGTTCAACCTTTTTAATATGTTGATTATTTGATTCTTTCCCCCTTACGTATGGGTTATCACGGTTCCTAGGTGGCCTATAATGAATTCGATTATGGAACCATGTACGACCTTTCATCGAGTTACCTCTTCTACTAGGCATGTGAATTGTGATATCGATTATGCTAGAGTATTATTGTCAATATCCCTACATTTTTCGTGTTAGCCACATGTAGATACAAAATCATGCAGTTTGGGTAATTATTTAGTCTTGGTTCCATACTACTATTCATATTATTCTTAAGTAAGAAAAGTACTAATTAACCCATGTCTTTGGCCACCTTTCTTTGCTTTCTATTGCTATTTTCCGTCTTACACTCTCACTTACTCACTTTGCCTTTTTACTCTTTAGCATTTGTCATCTAGGATGCCTAGCCAGTGCTGGCGCCCTCATCCCCTCTGGGTGCCCCTATTCTCTTTGTACTTTACTCACACTTTTGGGTCCTTTTTAGCCATTTGAGCATCTTATCTTTTTGGTAGTCAACCTTTTTAGGGTTAATTATGAAATTCAAGCAAGGGAATCATATAAATATAAAGCTATGTGATCATAATAAAGGACCAAGCACTAAGCATTAGCTATCACCACCTAAGGTTGCATCCATCAAGGCATCTAAGAGCTCTATTGCATCCATCTAGCTCCATCACAAGGGACACAAGGGCTGGTTTTCTGCATCACACTTTATAAAAGGGAAGCTCATTCTATTCCATGCACACATTTACTACATTCTACATCTAGCTACTTGCTTGTTATCCAAGTGCGATTGGTAAGAGAGCAACCTAGGGCACAATTCCACACACACACACATAGAACTACATTGGGTCTGAGATGTAGTGCAATGCTCAGTCATAAGTTCACCATTGTGACAGGTGAGGATAGTCTGACCCCCCATTTTGTATCATAGGGGATTCATTAGCTAGGAAATATCCTAACACGTGAGTTCATATTGAGGTAATTAAAATTATTAAAAGTAGATTCAATATACCGGTAGACAAGAGGGGGTGAAAGGGTTTAATTTCTAAATATTTTGAATAAGGTATTGGGGGTATGTTAGAGAGGTAGGACAATAGAAAGGGAGGTCTAATTTTAATATAAAACTAAAACATTTGAACCTTAGTATTTTAAAACTAGATATGTTATAATTTCAATTTAAGAGTGTGGTCATAAATTTAAAGTATAATCTCTTTTTGAATAAAGAAATCTCAATTAAGAGATTCTAAACCAAGAAATAATAAGATGGTAGAAAACTAGGATTGAGTATGTTTTTCAACACAAGTGATATTATTTAACCATCTTAATTATTTGAAGAATTATTGATAAATGGTTAAAGCTTAAAATTTATAAGGTAATTAGTAATAGATATTAAATGGATTTAAACTATCTTTCGAGAGAAATGCATATTTAAAAATTTGAGTGAGAAATATGATATATTTTTTGTTTAATATATTAGGGTAGAAATAAAAAGGGGTAAATAAAATTCTCATGGAAAAATGGGTAAGTAAGGTACATAGATAAATAAGGGGTATTTTCATTCTAATAATATAATGGGAGGGGGCATTATAAATTGAATAATTAGAGGTAAAAACTAGAATTAAGGGTATTCTTTAATACCCTTCGAATGAACGTGATATACCATACTTTTATTAAGTGAACCCCCCGTGTTTTGTATCTTTATTTTTTAGGATTTGATGTCTATTTGAGGGCTTTGTAGGTTTCTACCGACCTTAGCAATTTTGGTGCGACCTCAGAGTGATCAAAGGAAAACACCTTGTGACACCTCAGAGGAGGTTTTCTAAACATTTACACAGACCAAGAGCCCAAAAATAGGTCTAGGGCACCCGCAGGTTCCCTTGTCCCTCTCTGGGAGCCCCACTCCAACTTGTTCCTCCATTTTTGCATTTTTCTGGGTCTCTGTGCGATACTCCTACCGTTATGTTCCCTCGGTCATCACTTCGACATACTCCATATTTCACTGCGAACCAACTAAGTCTTTATACCCTCTCTTTGTAATTAGGGTTTCATTATTTATTGCTTAGTTTACTTGTGTATCTTTGCTATACTTAATTATCATTTATTTATTGTTGCTATAACATTCAAATTATGCATATAAAATTACATTTTAGCTTAATCATTTTGGTGAACCCATTGTTTGAATCCACCTTCTCTTTAGGGCTCTTATCCTCCCATAACTATGGCTCAATCTTATAGAGAATTTAATGAAGACCATCTTAAAGCCCTTAATGATCATATCATTGAGCATCCCCAAGATCTAGACTTCCTCTTACATGCTGCTCGTGGGTAGGACACCAATCTTGCAGAGCATACCACTTCTGTTGCCATCCCCACTTCCATTACTATTCAACTACCTATTTCTACTCTTCCACCCATTTCTATCATCCCCATGTCTGATACCTACTCCCACTAACCACTTCACTCCACCTCTTGTTTCTCACATGTGGCAAGTTTCTTCCGCTTGACACTCAAGATTTAGCTTCTCTTTATCAAGACCTTCAAGTGCAAATTTGTCAATTAGAATAGGCTACTTCTCATGCGTCTCCATCTTTGGATTCCATTTTATTATTGCATACCACATTCACACTCGCCATCTCCACTTACTCATTTCCTCCTAATTTTTTCACCCATGAGCTTCCCATTTTTAATGGGCATGGTGACCCACAAGAGCATCTCCGAGGATTCCATGTGGCTTGTCTAGATTTTGCGAATGATCATATCCTCATGGCTAAAATATTCCCCATAGTCTCTATGATTATGCGATGCATTGGTTTTATGACCTACTTATCCACTCGGTAACATCTTTCATGCATATGGCCGATGCTTTTCTCACTCACTTCTATCTATCAATATTGTCTCTAAGATCTCCTATGCTCAACTTTCCCAACTTAAACAAGGATGTAATGAACATCTAGTGGACTATGTCTTACGATACAAAAACAACTTAGCTAAGATGTCAAATGTGCTTGCGGACTCTAAGCTTTAGGACTTATTCATTCGAGTCTATTACCACCTCTCTAGGAGAGTGTTCTCTTTGAGACATCTCCCTCATTCGATCAACTATGTCATACTCTTAAGCTTCACAAAACTAAGCTCTTATCTATAGGAAAGCTTAAATATCAAGAGAAAGCATCATCTTCTACACATTTTCAAAAGTAATACAACATTCAAACCATCAACAACCAAACCAACTAACACCAAAATCATTGTCAACGCGGTATCCACCACCAAAGACCTTCAATGCAACCTCCTCGGCATACATACACGAAGTTAACTATCCTTCCACATATTTTCTTCCACAACTTGTCAAAATTAATCTCATCACACTTCCTCCTCTCTCTCCAATTAGATCCATCTCATCCAAAAGGTCATAATTATGATGAAAAATTTCATTGTGACTATCATCAATGCATAGGGAATTCTACATCGTTGTTTCAAACTTTGCAATCTCATTCAAGATTTGATCGACAATAATAAAATTGAGCTTCCAAAGCCTAAAAATTCATTCATGTCAATGAAAATCATAAGCTCAAGATCTTTAACAATCCACTTCCAAAACAAGACAAAAAATTGATTCCTTAGCTAATCATACATATCGCGCAATGCCTCATCCTGTATCAGGGGCTCTTGATTTCCTAGTTGCTCATACTGACACTTCTCCACCAATTATTTCTTTCTCTACCATGATTATCATGTGGCATTTTCTTCTTATCACTTACACATTATTGCATCTATCGGATCTATCTCTATCAATAACACCAAGGTTGATTCATCATGGCCCATCAACACATGTTCTATTCCACTTCAAGTTATCTATCATGGCTATCCATTTCAAAAAATTTCATATCTAATGAACAATTCCTATGGTGTTGTCAAGCTTCACATTACATTCAGTCCTCTTACTATGCTAGTGCCCTTCCTTGTGGGACAAAAAATCGAAAGGTGTGACATGCTCTTAGGCCTCAATTGGATCCATGGGTTTCAATCTATCATCTCCATGAATCATTTACGTCTAAAATTCATTCACAAAAATCAAGTCATTTCTATCAAAGGTGTTCCTCCATCTACTCCATGGTCAAATATCCTCTCATAGTTTCCAATACATCATGTAGTCCATCTAGTATGTTATGGCCTCTAGAACCTAAAACACCATCTTCTCCTATCTCACCTACTCACACATGACCTACGCAGTCTCATCGTTATGCTAGTCCAATACATCAATCTAGGTCCATCGCTACGATAACTCCTACATCTAAATGCACTTCACCACCTTGTTTTATTCCATGTAGGTGTCCATCACCACCATGATCTACTTTACATAGGTCTCCATCACCTACACATTTTGTTACACCAAGGTGCCCACCATATACTCATCATTAGATGCATATAGACTTCACTCATCTCTATGACATCTATCTCATATACCACCACTCTTAGAGCATGGTCACCACCTTCATCACCGCAAGCATCGGGTAGAGGACCTTCATCCTTTAATTTTATCGGATATCTCATTCATCAACACACACTGTGGGGGCATTACGCTTATCCTCCCCTCTAAGATTAATACGCGTCTTATACCCTCATCACATCACACCTAATCTTACATATAACATCTTTTTCACACACACTCATTCATCATTTCTTTACTCCATGATGCACTCTTGTGCTATTCACACTTGACTATTAAGGGCATCCTATATACATGAACCTCACACATTACACCATCATACAATACATTACATCTTCACACATCACACACTTTTCTACATATACAATTCTTCCATCTACTCTATATCATTCACACTTTATGCTTTATATACCTATACATCATACACATTCTAAGAATTAAATTCTTCCACATTTTCCATTTTTCACATCATTGACATTACACACATTTTACACTTCCACACTTATATAATCTACGCATATTGCATTATCAACACTTACACACTCTACATTACACATTACACCCTTAGCACATAACACACCTCTACACACATACTACACATATTACACATCCTACTTATCTCCTTATACGTGTTGTACTCACTATGCACTCTAGTCCCATGGTCCATACTTGATTGTTGAGGGTATACATATCAAATGGACCTCATCAAACTCGCACATTCAATCATTCAATCCTCTTCTCATGTGACATTCCTAGCTAGTGTCTTATTTCACATATATATGATATACACTTTATGATAAATCATCACCCCTTTCTAGCTTTCCTATTCATTCATCTCATGATATATGTTTTATGCTACATCATCACACTTTTTTCACATCCTACTCACACACTTTTGATATATGCTTTAGGATAAATCATCACCTCATTCCAAAACCTCACGATTACTCATCCATATGTCACATATAATATCATCTACACATCATCATTCTACATGGACTAGGACTTAGTCATTTTTATGATTTTTCACATTCCACACTTTATTCATTTACCCATAATTTCACAAAACACATACACATCATTCAAACCATTTCCCGATGACGCACTCTCATTTACATTCATTCTTGACTACTAAGGGGGCATAAATAAATGAACCTCATTATATACATACACATCCACTCGGGGGCACGTTGCTCTCTATCATTCACATCTGTATTCCATTCCACCTCATCCATAACATATTGCATATCTTGGTTGCATTTACTCTTTTTACTTTACTTTTTTACATGTTCATCTTATTACACATGCTAGATAGATATCTTGTATGTCATTATATTTATCATACACACATGCACGTTCACTTGATTTCTAGTTGTGATCATAGATTCTATAAATCTATTACATGTAACATGGATGTTTGGCACAATACCTAGTACTAGTCCCACAACATTCTTGGGGCATCCACTTTCATACATTACAGGTGTTATTGTTTCATTTTGTTTCATAACACACTATTTTCTCATATTATACACACTTTGACATACTTTTTTTTTATTTTTTATATACATGTTAATAGGTGCTTCATGTGTAACATTTGTTATGTAAGACTATTTGCTTCCATGGTTGTTTAATACATTTTTTTTTGCTTTTCATTATTTGTTGTTTGGGATTTTCCCTTTGTCTTCTTGCTTGTTCTTGCTATTGCTTGCGGTCATTATGGACTTGATTGTCTTGCGACATCATGAGTGGTGTCCCATGTTTGCAACCCACTTTTCATGGTCTACATTGTCTTCTTACATGTTTATTTGCATCTTAGCTTACAGATTTTCTGTGTATCTTACATTTTGTTTTATACATGCATGTTTGTCTTTACTTGTACTAACACTTGTATCCTAGCCACTTTTTTGTGTGTGCCTTGGTTTCTACCAAGCACATTCCCTTCCCCTATAGGGCATAAATTTCAGTATAACGGTCAGTCCTCTTTTGGGCAACATACTCCTTCAACGATGTCATGCACCCCAAATGTGGGGGCATCATTTGGGTGAATCAATCACCCCATACAATGTTATACACATCATGGTACCAGTACATCACAATTTTTAGTTTTAGATAGGGGATCAAAATCAGACTTGGGTCCTTAACACAATGGTCTTCCCTAGGTGCTAGTAACAGGGGTCAATTACACATTTTTCAACATTTCATAGAGGATTTTGAAAGAGTAGAGATATTCCTTTAGCATTGGGCATTTACACAATGGATTTTACAGGGGCATATGGTCCTTAGCACATGTGTTTATACACACCATATGTAGTGGTGTTCTATATTATGGGAAGTATTTAAAGGATTGGAGGATGACACTAGACTATTCTCCCTACACTTCTTCCATTTCATTGGCGTGAGATCGTTCAAAAACTCACGTGTTGACATCATCTATATGATCCTTTCTACACTCTTTCCTCATCATGGATCAGGTGCACATGTTCCTTTTTCACATTTTCAACATTTTCATTTTACATACTCCTTTACATGATTTTTACACATATACATGTGTATTTGACTACTTGTTGGCTTTTATTTTGTAGGTCCGTTTGTATGGGAAGCCGTAGTCAACATCAACAATGACAACATCACACACACCAAAACAACATCGACATCACAAAAAGGTACATCATCACACATCTACACATGCGTTTTTGGCCAAGGTTCATTTTCATCACTTTTTGCACTTTCTCCTCCTTAGCATCCACATTTCACATTTTTATCACTCCACACTTTGTCTAGTCCCTCGACATGCTTTCATCATCGATCTACATGGTTATCAAGTATGCATCTCTATTTACTTTATGTTACCAGATTTCCACTCACCAACATAAAGTGGGGAAAATGTAGACACAAAATCACGCACTTTGGGTAATTATCTAGTCCTGGTTACATACTACTATTCATATGATTCCTAAGTAAAAAAAGTACTAATTAACCCATGTCTTTGGCCACCTTTCTTTTCTTTCTATTTGCTACTTTTAGTTTTACACCTTCACTTGTTTAGTCTTGCCTTTTTACTCTTTGACATTTGTCATCCTAGACACATCAAGACTACATGACCTCGTCCCCTTTGGGTGCCCCTATCCTCTTTGTACTTTAATCACACTTTTTGGGTCCTTTCTAGCCATTTGAACATCTTATCTTTTTGGTAGTTGGCCTTTTTTGAGGTTAATTACGAAAATTTAACCAAGGAATCATATAAATATAAAGCTATGTGATCATAATAAATGACCAAACACTAAGCATTAGCTATCACCACCTAAGGTTGCATCCATCAAGGCATCTAAGAGCTCCATTGCATCCATCTAGCTCCATCACAAGGGTTGCTTTTCTGCATTACACTTCATAATCTAGGGAAGTTCATTATATTCCATGCACACATTTACTACATTCTACATCTAGCTACTTTCTCACTATCCAAGTGTGACTGACATAAGAGCAACCTAGGTACAATTCCGCAAAACACACATAGAATTACATTATGTATGAGATGCAAAGTCTGCAACGCTCATTGATAAGTTCACCATTGTGATAGTTGAGGACCTGTCTCGACCCCTCATTTTGCATCTTTTTTTAAGGATTTGATGTCTATTTGAGGGTTTTATAGGTCCATCTTTCATTATAGGTTTCTAGCGACCTAAGCGATCTTGGTGTGACCTTAGAAAAATCAAAGGAGAACACCTTGCGACACCTCAAGGGGTTTTTCTATACATTTATGCAGATCCATGCACCCAAAAACATCTCTAGGGCACCTACAGGTGCCCTTGTCCCTTTCCATGCGCCTCCCCCTCCAACTGTTCCTTCCGCTTCTGCATTTTTTTGGTCTTTGTGAGACACTCCTCTTTGTTCTGCTTCAACTGGTCATCACTTTGACATGCTTCATATTTTACTCGCAAACTAGCTAAGTCTTTCTACGCTCTCCTTATAATTAGGTTTCCTTATTTATTGCTTAGTTTACTTGTGTATATTTGTTTTACTTAATTTTCATTCATTTATTGCTACTATAACATTCAGATTAGGCATATAAAATTACATTTTAGCTTAATCACCACCATTTAAAAATAGTAGGGGATGATAATGTAGAGGTTCTTGGTCTTACGCTTCCATAAATATTATACATCGGCCTTATCCTGTACTACAATTATGCCTCTCATAACAATAATGTCAATGATAACATTTCATCCTTTGTCCGTCCCACTAGAACAAGAATGCATCGACATGGAATTTTCCATCCCGGATCCTATAATGACTCACACTTCTCATTTCTAAATCACCATGAAATCGAATTGTTTCTTCTAGTTTATAATACAACCACATTAGAAAATTTTGAATTCTAGATCAAGAAAATTTACAACATTTGATGAGCAAGTTAAAGAAGACATTTGTAGGCTTCCCTATATACAAGCTTCCCTTACTCATTTTATGGTTCCATCCATCTGTCTCTCCACTTCACGTTCTCCTTTATCAACTTTCGCTAACAAAATTTTTGATTTCAAGTTCATCTCTTCACACCTACACTCTTCACTCCTCTACCCCATCCCTTTCGGCGTTCACATTGCATTGCTTACATGCAATTTCTAGTCTTAAACTTGCATATTTCTAGTAAATGTATTATGTATAGATCATTTTATTATATATATGTACAATGTATATATCATTTTAATATACTCTTTGCATACTGTGGTAGAGTGTGTATTCAACGTGTATTAATACAAAGTGGACATTAACATAAGTAATGATTTTATTAGCCTTAAGTTTTACATGCATATGAATTACACTTGTCATTGGTTGTTTATCTATTTGGCCCCAATGTTGGCAATTTGTTCATTAAGAATATTTTTACTTTTCAAATTTGAACTCTTTTAATAATTTTAATTAGGAAAATTTCAAGGATTTTAAGGTAGTGTAGTTGAAAATATTATTACTATTAAAATATTATTACCATTGGGAATAAATATTAAATAGAGTCCAAATATTTTGATGTAGACGGTTCTTGATTGTGAAAGCTATTTTAGTTAGGAAGAGTTTAAATATTATATAATCTTTGTGAAGGAATGAAGAAGATAGAGGGTGATAAGTTTGAAAGGGTGAATTACATTGACCATTTCTTCCTCTCTTAACAAATTTTTATGGTGTTTCTCTGTCAACGTGAATCCCCTTATCTTGTTGGCCGACATGTCTAACCTACATTAGCTTTCTTGAAAACCATCTTCTTGGTTGACATAGTCATCTTCATGTTCTTTATTAATATTAAATGATTTTTTCAATTACGATTCCTTATTAAAAAATCAACACATTTACAAAGCAATTATTATTCCTCACATTACTCACTTTTTATTCCCAAAGAAACTACAATTTCTATGAATTTTTGTTCAGCTTCATATACAAGGTGAACCAAACGTAACCTACAATCTTAGTATCTCTTTCAGATACTATAATGTATCATAATCCATGCAATCTAAAAATTTCACTAAAAAATCAGTTATATGCATCACATCATTGGTTTATAAAAGCAATAACATGAGCCATTTTTGAAAATATATTAACAACTAAGATATATTCATGCACCTTCTACATTCTATAAAATAAATGGTGTCTTGAAAAAATAGATGGTGTATTTAAATCTTAATTGTCTTAAGACTAATAATCGCATGTGTAAAATGCAATGTGAACGCCGAACGACATATGTTATTTGATTTAGAGGGATAATTATTACTTTTGTAGTTGATGTTTATAAGGGGTGTGATTGATTTTGTAAGTGTAGGAATATAGATGAAGCATTACATTTAAAGGTTCTATCTCTACATTTCAAATTTGTTACAAATTCGTACATATACATTTGCAAATCTTATATCATGAGTGATAGTTAATTACTTTTGTAGTTAATGTGGTTTGTAATTATTTGGGGGAAATTGTGTTTGTGTTGCAACGTGTTTGAGACAATGGTTACATCGGTTGTTTGGTTGGTTGGCTGTTGAAAAATCCATTTTTATACTGTCGATAACATGTTGATAAGGGGTGTGATTGATAGTGGAAGTGTTGGATTATATATGAAACATTACATCGAAATGTTCTGTGTATACATTTAAATTTGTTACAAAATCGTAGATATGCAGTTGCAAATCTTATATCACGATATATGAACTAAACATGAATACATGAAGACCTTTGTACATTTAGAGAATTTATATCATGAATGGTAGCATTTTGTGGCCAATTTTATTTCCACTAAACATGAATACATTTGATACCCCTTGAATGGAATTGCCTCTTTGGATACAATAAGTGTTGACTAAAGTAGTACTGGAGGTGCTATCAAAGTAGAGGGTAGTATTTATGACGGGTTGTTTTGGTCGAGGGATAGTAGTCTTGACTCCTCCTTTCTTCTTGCTCCGAGTGTTGGTATGTGTGCCATTTTTGAGTACCTTTTGAATGAAAAAGGAGGTGAAATGCACATATTTAAAAGTGAAGGAACTATGGAGAAAGTTGTGAATGTCAAACCTTGCCTTTCAGTGGTTCCAATGTTGATAGTTGCTCTATGCAAAGTAAGTCCCTGGGACTTGTGGATAGTTAATCATCAGGCCATTTTATTCGGCAATTGTCTTTGATTCCCTCATGAAATAGGGGTATCCAAATATGTAACGGGTTGGAGGGATCCCAACATGGGCCATTGTATCTATCAAATTTGACAATAACAAATAAAGGTAATGTTGGTGGTAACATTGATGTGTCATAGAAAATGTCAGTGGTTGTCCCTGATTGTTGGAGGGATTCCAGATTCAATGTTATGTTTCATAACAATTGTTGTTGTATACCGGCTCCTATGCCACATTATGAGATTTAGAAGGAAGTAGTGAAATTGTGGGTGGGAACCAAAATGCCCATCATGTTAGCACATCAAATGTAGATTGTTGTAAAAGCTTCAAGGATAAAAGGGGAAGACTGGTCAAAGGCAATACCCGCAAGCAAATCACAGAGAGATGCTTCTAAATCCAATTTGGTGAGAATCAAAGGAAAGAATTCAATAGTATATGGGAGTATCTTAGATCCACGGAAGAGATATCATTCAGATCATTCATTATTAAAATATATGAAGTAAAATTACAATACAGGTTGGATAAGCATGCAAATTATGTGGTAATGAATGCCCCTTTCACTGCTGTTCATTTTGCAACTTATGAAGCTGCCAAGAAAGTCCTCACCAAATTTTCTCCAGAAAACGCAAGTGAAGAGCACCTACTTGCTCACATCACTGCAGGCGGGGTAGTTGGAGCTCTAGCAAGTGTTGTGACAACGCCACTTGATGTGATCAAGACCCGGTTGCAATGCCAAGTCTGAATCCTCTTCTTTAATAATTTAGTATTAGTCTTGAATTTAGATTTTCATGAACGGTATGGGAAATAGAGAGACTTTATAATTTTTCCTGAAGTTCAATTTCTCAACTTGAAAGTTTCGAATCATTGATATAAGCCTTACCCCATAATCACTTTTAGAAATTTACCTTACTTGTATAAACAAGGAATTCATTCCAATCCAGAGTTAAAATCCATTTGATTCGCTATGATTTTTGGGATATATAATATCTATGTTGTTATCTTTTTATATAAGTTATGATGAAAAAAATACAGTGCTCATTATAAAGATTTATTGAATTGGTTTTCTTTTTGAAAATTACTTACACTCACTCTTAGTCATGAAGCTACTTGCTTTCTTACTCTTTCATTGAAAATGGGGCTAAATTAATTATATTCATATATCATTTACCAAACTGTTCCTGTTAGCACCTGTGGAGAATTTCATCTATGTTCTTTTTAGTCTGAGCTTGTCATCAATGTTGCTGTCGAGGTTAACTATTCCATATGCTTTCGTCTTCTTTTCTATTTGTTAGACATCAGTTATCCCATTTTTATGGCAGTAGCTATCTCTAAAAGCTATCTAGAGTACAACTAATAAGACCTAAAATTATATTAGAATAGCTTTTTCGTTGGCATACATTTTTCCATTCACTAGTTTGTATTTACTGATTACAATTGGCTTTCATTAGATTGAATTCGAGGATATTCAGGGCCCCAGAACTTCCAGGTTTTTGATACAAAACATATTAAGTTCTTGAATTTAATATAGTTGTAGAAACGTCCATTGGAGTAAATACCTCTCCCCTGCATCTTTTTTATACCATTGGGCTTGGTATTGGTGATCTCCTCAACCTTCAATCACCATAAACAAACAGAACACATAAAATCTACCATTCTGTCCTCCAATGGCGTTCTTGCCGAATCCAAGGGCACAGTAAGAAATGGAAGCATGCGAACTGTTCGACAAAATGCATGCCTGAAAGATATTTGGTCTCAATGACTGCAATGACATCTTAATCAAACTTATTGAGCAGATAGTTCTCTGTTCTTTTAAGTGGACCTGTTTTAATCTCTATTTTGTTTGTATTTGTAGGTAGGCTATCTTAGTTGTCCGGGTCACGGCATTCTAAACTATCGTTTGCCAATTGGTTAGGTGTTATTTCTTGTGAAACGTCATGCATTATGCAAGCTATTGGATTCAATAAGTCCATCTTCGATCCTATTAATTTCTACTGTAAAGGTTATCTTAATTCCAATTCTTGAGCTCAAGAGATTGCTATTATCTTTTCTCATAAAGAGCATTTCAAAGGGCTCTGTAAAGGTACAAATTAGTATCGTGTAGTTGTATACAAAAACTTCCACCCAGTGGTACAAATTAAGTAATCGGTTGTTTTGATCCCAATCCTAAAACTCTATAGATTCTTATTATTGCCGAAGGGTACAATTTTGTTTTTGCATATTTTCTTAGTATTGTGAGCATGTACAATTTAGTGAGTGCTTATATATTTCTATTTTCACCATAGACCTTAAAAACAGGAGAAGATTTTCAAGGGTACAAATTACGTAGTGTCCATATTCCCAATTTCGGTGCATAGACCTATAGAGCAGAGAAAAATTCAAGGGTAGAAATTAGTAAGTGCCCATATTCCCAATTTCATCCATAGAACTAAAAAAGAAGAACAAATTCACCTAAAACAGAATGGAGCACACCTTTGTGCTAAAGCATTTAGCGCCATGCCTTTTCATAGGCTTTCCTCTGGTTTATTGAGGACAACACTGAGGGTCCGTCTGGCTCAACAGTCCTCGCATACGAAAAGACCATTGCTATGGATCCTTCCACATGGCCGATCTTTACACTCGACGCCACATAATTTCCAGCAATCGACGGCCCCAGTGCCGCGGTCGGTGCCGCTATCGAAGCTCACTGACAGTTTCCTCGACATTTCGAGTAGTGTTTATTTAGAGGAATTGCAGCGAGCCTAGGAATCCGATCCCCAGAGCGTGGACGAATCATGGGACATGTTTTTCAGGAATTTTGTTGGACAGGCTGCGACCACGCCCGGGGTTTCTGGGTAAACAATCCAGGAGAGCATGAGGCTTTTTCTGTTGGTGAGGGCTTATCATAATCTTTGTCAAGAAGGCTAAGTTGATCCCTTGGGTGATAAGTTTGAAGGGAAATTCTTGTGGATTTGGACCCGGCTCTATATGGATTCACGCAAGCGGATTTAGACAGAGAGTTTTTCCTTGGTGTATGGCAGATGTCCGAATTTTTATCTTGAATGGGCCGACATGTCTAAACCTAGGTCGATTCTTTAGATTGAGCAAAGCATCTGGTACAATTGGGTATGAATACATGCACATACCTGACCGTGATAAGTGCAATTAGCTGAGGGAAAAAATTGAGACAGTAATTCCCAGTAAGTATGGCCCGGAACGAAGGCATGTTATACTCGATAGACTAATTTGGAGCACACAATTTGAGAATTTTTGGCAATTAATGGATTCCTCAACGTTTTGGTCTTGAAGGTCACTTTTTGATTCCCAATGAAAGAGATGTTTGATAGATCTGCTGACATGGGTGTGGAAAGCATTGTTATAGGTATGTCTCATAGAGGAAGATTGAATGTCCTGGGTAATGTGGTCAGGAAGCCGTTAAGACAAATTTTCAGTGAGTTTAGTGGTGGCATGAAGCCGATTGATGAAGTTGGAACTTACACCGAAACAGGTGATGTGAAATACCATTTAGGAACATCATATGATAGGCCTCACATCAGGTGGTTTATATATTCATGCATGAAACATGCAGAAATTTTAAATGCAAAATTAACTAAGAAAAATAACTCAAAAAATGAAAACGTCCAAAAATAAATGGTGTCAAAACATAGTGGTGTATTTCCCATAATGTTAATTGCTTAAGATTAATATGAGTTAACACAATTTAAAAAAAAAATATATATGCAAGGTTTATGTTGAATGTCATAATCTCTTTTATTTGTGTACCACATCTATCCTCCTTATATACAATAATATTAAACACTACCAATTGCATATATGGGTTGCGAAATGTACTTCTGTAAGGATGAAAATGTACAAATACATTGGAAATGATTTTTGATGTGCTAGTTAATGTGTTATGTTTATATATTAATTTTTCTTTTGTTTTATATGTTGCAATGATAATAATTAAAGATTGATGAATTAGGAAGAATGTAAGAGACACAAATATTTTATAAAGCGTATTAATTGTTAAAATCATTTCCTTGTCTCCTATGTTAGTTAAGACTCCCCTTCTATGGGATTCCCTCAAGTTAAACCAAGCTTATTTTTTGTACACATGTCACATTACCTTCTTAAAACACTTGAAATTTCAATCCAGCTTTTCTTCACCCTTGCCAACTTTATAAAAATCTCTATACTTGACAATGTTTGATTTATTAATGAGATTATCTTAACCTAAATTGATCTATTTTTTATCTCGTATTTAAAGTGATTCAAAATTGTGTATATGTTACTCCTAATGTTTTCTCTTGATTTAGGGAATATTAGATAAATTTTTCAATACTTGATAAGTATTTATGAGATAAGCTCTTGAGAATTCAAGGTGAGTAAATGAATTTTTCTAACTTTCTTTTATACCTTGCAACTAGATATGATTTCTCTCTAAGGCCAAAAAGGAAGTGTAAATAAGATAATATTGTTAGGCTAATGTGGACAAAATAATTGAATAGAGACAAGACCGTACTTGTATAAATATGATTATCAACAACAATAGAACACCAAAGAACACAAGCTTGTAGATAAATGTTCTCAATATGCAAGTAGAATAGCTTAGCCACTTTGAGGGGGAAACCTCCAAACCATACAATAAGACTGAAATGATCAATATGATGATTAAATACTCTTTGCTACCACCTATGTATACCAATCTTATGCTATGACCAACACCAAGGCCGACCTACTAAACATATGAAATCATAAATGAATAACATATGATGATAAAAGAGATTATGTAAGCTACAAGTCGACATTACATATCCAATATAATCTATAGGACTAATGGCGTAACATGCCCCTCCACTTTAAAACAACATTGTCCCCTTTGTTAGGAATCCCTGGATGTTGTTGCACAAATGCTTCATCCTACCATGATGCATCCTCAATATTCATATTATTCCACTTGATTAGGTACTCGGTAATGACTCTGGTCCTCAATATTTTGGTGTGTGTCTGAAGAATACCGTTAGGTTCCAATATGATTCTTCCTTCCTCATCCAGTTCAAGAAGCACTGACTAGGTGGAAATGAGCTTTCCAAAAATTTATTCAAGAAAGAAACATGGAAGATTAGATGTATCTTACTTCTTGGAGGGAGCTCTAGATTATATGCCACACTATCAATTTTATGCAACACTTGGTAAGGACCATCGTATTTAGGAGAAATCTTATTATCCTTCTTCTGATGTTTTAATTATAACTGCTTATACAGCTGCATCCGTACAAAAACAAAGTCACCCTCTTCAAAGTGTCACTCACTATGATGTTGATCAACCTGTTGTTTCATGCGGTTTGTGCCCTTGAAAAATTATTTCTAAGACTAGAGAGTACCTTGTGATGGAGCTGAATGTAATATTTGATTGTTCTCACCTTCAGTTTGAAAATCTAACTAGAGATGAGTGATGGAGGATGGTACCTGTAAAGTGTCACAAATGGAGACATTTTGAGGAGGTATGAAATGAAGTATTATACCACCATTATGCAAGTGGAAACCATTGCACCCAATGTTCTTGTTTATCTGAAGTAAAACATTGAAGATATCCATCCAAACATTTATTTACCACCTCATTTTCCCCATCTGATTGAGGATGATAAGATGAACTCTGAGCCAGTTGGGTACCCAAACAAGAGAACAAATTATTCCAAAAATTACTTGTAAATATCGGATCACGATAAGTTATTATAATTTTAGGCATGCCATGGAGCTTTTGAACTGTGTCCATAAATGAGATGGCAACTGTACTAGCTATGAAAGGATCAGCCATGGCAAAAAAATGAGCATAGTTGGTAAGTTTATCCACCACAACCATGGTGACACTTTTCCCTTAGATGATTTAGGAAATTGTGTGATGAAATCCATCGATACCTCTTCCCATATCTCGCTAGGAATAGATAAAGGTTGGAGGAGACCTACTCTCTTAATGGTCTTGCCCTTATTAAGTTGACACACCAAATACTTTGCCACACATTTTTGAACATCTCCTTTCAACTCCTCCCAAAAGAAATCTTGCTTAACTCTATGATACATTTTCAAGAACCTAGAATGGCCACCTAGTGGAGAAGAATGGAGCTCTAAAGAACATGGTGTTTAAGTGTAAATTTCTTACATAAATATTGCCTATCTTTGTACCACAATGTATCCCCCTTCTATATAAATTGTTTTGATATGACTGGATCTATCTAGATATTTTGAATGGAAGTATGGGTTGTTGCATATTTTTTCATTCTTCCCTTGCTTGATCTACCCAATCTTCCTTTATTATAGAGATGACACATAACAATGCTTCTGTGGACTCATTCCTCCTAGATAGAGCATCAAAGACCACATTTTCCTTCCCTTTCTTATAAATAATCTCAAAGTCATATCCCATCATCTTAGTGAGCCATTTTTGTTGCTCTTATGAATATAGTCGTTTCTCCAAGAAGTATTTCAAACTATCATGATCAGTTTTTACCTTGAAGTGTCTACCCATCAAGTATGGTCTACATTGTTTAACTGCATATAGTATCACCATCATTTCCTTCTCATAGGTCAGCTTCAACAAATTCTTTCCTTTTATTTTTCGGCTCTCAAATACTATGGGATGTCCTTCTTGCATGAGTACTACTCCAATCCCATTTCATGAAGCATCACATTCAACTATGAAAGTCTTGGAGAAATTTAGAGTTTCCAATACTAGAGTGGTGCACATTGCCACCTTCAATTTTTCAAATGCCCTAGAAGCTTCCTCATTCCAATGAAAGGAGTCTTTCTTCAATAATTTTGTAAGTGGTGTTGCTATACTGCCATAGTTTTTACAAATCTGCGATAATACCTTGTGAGACCTAAGAAACCTCATAAATGCTTGAGGGTTCTTGGGACTTCCCATTCCACCATGGCCTGGATCTTGTGAGGGTCCACCTTAACACCTTCATGAGAGATAATATGGCCCAATTATTCCACTTCTTATACCCCAAAAGAACACTTTGAAGGCTTGGAATATAGTTGATGTTTCTCTAGGGCTTCCAATATGGTATTGACATAATGTAAATGTTTATCCTAGGATTTGTTGTAGATGATGATATCATCAAAATATACCACGAAAAAATTTTTATAGGAATGGTCTAAATACTAAATTCATCAAACTCAAATGTGTATGGTGCATTAGTAAGACAAAAAGGCATCACTAGGAATTCATAATTCCCTTGATGAGTTCTAAAAGTTGTCTTATGAATATCTTATTTCTTTACTCTAATTTGGTGATTACCCAAATGCATATATATTTTTGTAAAATAAAGTGCACCATGCAGCTCATCTAATAAATCATCAATGATGGGAATAAGAAACTTATCTTTTATATTGTACTTGTTGACTTCTCTATGTAGTCTGGACATATGCGCCATCTTCCATCCTTGTGGCGCACCATCACCACTAGAGCAGAATAAGAACTCTGACTGTGATGAATAATACCCATTTCTAAGATTTCCTCCACCATATTCTCGATCTCACTCTTTTGCACATATGGGTATCTATAAGGCCTGATGTTGGGGGGTTGGCTTCCTAGAAGTAACTGAATGACATGATCACGATCTATTTTAGGAGGCAATCCTCTAGGTTCCTTAAAGACAACTGCATGTTGATCAATAAACTTCTGAATATTAGCATGTACTACCATCATTGGTGGTTGAAATTCCATGGATAACAATCGTGATACAAAACCTTCAACCCCTTTTAAGAATCTTCTACATTTGGTGAGAAATAACCACCTGAGGAGTTTTTTCATGTAGTCCGAGAAGCTAAAACTACTTATCCTCATAATGAAAGGGCATGAACAATTCTTTGAAATTTAGCTTTATGGTGCCCAAATATGTGAGCCACTGAACACCTAAGACAATATCAAATCCACCCACGGGAATAAAAAACATTGTAGATTCCAATGTGCAGTCACACATCATAAGTCTAATTTATGGCATTTCCTTGAACATTGGACTATGCCACCATCTGTGATCATTACTTGAAATTCAGGTGTTGGGTAGATGAAACAATTTAGCCTTGATGTTAGCTTATCTTTAATGAAATTATGTGTGTTCCCTGGATACATCAATATTGTCTCCTTATACATCTTAATATAACCCACAACCTGAAGGGTTTGTTGAGTACTAATACATGATAGAGCATGTCATGAGATAATAGGGTGATCTTCGATCTTCCTCTAATTTTTCCACTTCCTCTCTTGATGTTTCCTCATATTCTTCCTCATCACCGGTCCCTTCAATGTAGAACAATTTTTATCACCACATTTATGATTTGGTCCATATTTGTTTTCACATAGTTAAAACACAATCCTTTTTAACTTTCCTCTTCAATTTGTTGAGGTGTTAAATGCCAAACTAGGCGAGGGTACAATACAAGGTGTTATAATATTTTATGTTAGTGAAGGACTTCCTTCTGCTAGAAAGAAATTTTCCTTTTCCCTATATGCCATGATAATAGAATAAAAACCTTTGAGTGGATTAAACATGCGCACCTCATGCTTAATGTGGTCCTTAATACCCCAAAGAAATAGGTCATTTAGATACTCTTTTTTAATATCGTCCACACATAAGGAAATATTTTGGAATTGATGGACACAATCCTTTACTGAACTTGTTTGCCGTAACTTTTCTAATTAGCTGAAGTAATTCTCTGACACACTAGAACTACAGTGTAATTGAAGCTCTTCAGTGAAAAATTTCGATGTGACACGTAAACCATTCTTCTTCCTTTGAGCACATAATCAAAGATACCAAAAAATTTGGTTGGGTTCTAGATATAAGGATGACATGGTCACCTTTTGGCCCAATGGGATATGATGGAGATAAAATAATTTATCCATTTGGGTAATCCAATTGAGCGAATCCTTTCTATCAAATTTACGCATTTCAACTTTTGGAATAATGCCCCATCATTGGTGAGGAGATCCACCTAAATGTGTAAAGGATCCTCTTTGATTGGAGTGATTTAGACCTATGTGAGTATTGCTAGAGGAACCCATATGACTGGAATTAGGATTTGTGTTTGAAAGATCGAGAAACAACTCCTACTTCATTGATTAAAAATTTGTCTAAATTTCACCCCTAAGGCTACCTTTTAGATGAAGAAGCTCATTATTAAAGTCATCCTTACCATATTATTTACCCTTTCTTGGATGACTACCTCGGACACTCCATGACAAAAATATTATAAATCTATATCTTCCTTATTTGGGGTCATTCCTAGAGTTTCTTGACCTTTCCATTGGCCTCAAGTTGATCTACTAGTCATGATGTAGGTTTTGGGACTCAGGGTAGATGGAATAGGGAAAAAATTTAGGGTTTAGGGTTTTGTAAATGTACTGGCCAAATAGAGGAAATCATAAAGAACAAACCCTAGATATGTTCTTGAAATCTTTCTGAAAATATAAGAAACTTAGAAAATTTCCAAAAATTACAACCTTGGTATCCGAATTATGAAAAACATAAAACCGCTATATATTTTGAATAAAAAGTCAAAATGCTTGAAATTTGGAGATGAGTTTACTTTACTTATTTCTCCACACCACAAACAAATTGTAGAAAAATTCACTACGAATTTTGAGATATAGCCGAACCTTCACAATTAGGGTTTGATACAATTCTCACCGAGATCAGACTTTGATACCACTTATAATGAAATTACTTGTATAAATATGATTATCAACAACAATAGAAGACCAATGAATGCAATATCAGTAGATAAATGATCTCAATATGCAAGTAGAATAGCTTAGCCACTTCGAGGGGGAAACCTCCAAACCATACAATCAGACTCAAATGCTCAATATGATGATTAACTACTCCTCAATACCACCTATATATACAAATCTTATGTTACGGATGAAACCAAGGCCAACCTACTAAACATATGAAAGCGTAAATTAATAACATATGACAAAAAGAGAGAGTATGTAAGCCACAAGTCAACATTACATATCCAATATAAGCTATAGGACTAAAGACGTAACATGAAATAACTAAATATAATTTTTTTGTTTACACAAAGAATATAATGCCCAAAATGCAAGACATTGCAAGAAGAATCATTTTAAACACGTGAATACCTTATTCAAAATATTGTAAATTTTGAGGCTATAATTGATTATTTGTCTAAAAAAGGGACAAGTTTTCATTTTCCATTTTCCATTTAGGAGCGGACAAATAATAATCATGATCTTAGAGTAGATATATGTGTGGAAAAAAACATGACATGGAGAGGGAATTGGCTTAGTTGAATACATATGTTGAAAGTGTCTAAAAATATGTATCAAGACGAAAGAGTCGAGGAAAGGAGATCTTACTATTAAATAGGATTCATGACCACCTTGTTTAACGATGAAAATATTTTAATTACGGAGATATATTGATAGGGGTTTTATGGTTTTGGTTCACATTTCAGATGATTGCGACATGTGTGCTCATTTCGAAAACCTTGAGAATTCTCGACCATACAAAAATATGCACATAATAAGGAGAAATATGCATGTAATTTGTAGGTACACCAATGCCATAAGGATAATGTGTGTGATACGTAAGCACCATTTGAGCCAAGTGAAGGTTTAGGTGATGGAATCACAAGAATATTCGAGGGATCTATGTTAGGTTATATGGTGTAAATTCCTAGAGAAAATTTCCATTATCATCATTAGGATTTTGATCGACAAATAGTTAGTTATTAATAAGGATATTTTGACTTGCCAAGGGAATCACATATTCTATAATATTTTTAGGATTTCATACATGTAATGGTTGATGTAAGGTAAGATCAATCACATAAGTGTTGTATTGTAAAAATATGTGCATGAATTATGTGCACATTGATGTAATATTTCATTGTTTGAGGATTATAAAGAAGATCAAAGTTTTTTTTGTGTAATTATTGTATAATTAGTGGTTTTAATATGTTTTTTAGATAAGAGAAGAATGTTTTAATATGTTAATAGGTGTAGAAATATTAATTTTTTAATTTAATTATACATTTATGTTGTTGTAAGGGTTAAAGTTTGTGCATTAATATTTCTTATGTGTTGTTCTATAAATACGAGGTCACCATGTTTTTTTCGTTACTACATTTTGGGTGATGCCTTCAAGAATAAGATTGATTGAAAGTGTTGTCATATATAAGGTTTATGGTTTGTAACAAAAATTCCTAAGCTATGAAAACTAGAATAACACTTTTCCATTAAAATATCGTATTAGTAGGGTTGTCATTGAAACTAGTAAATACAATATTATAATGTGTATGAAGATTGTTGTAGGGGAGGGTTACTTTCCAATTCTCAAGACCCTTCGAATCCTAAGACATTTTCCACTATAAAAGTAATTTTAATAAGTAAGTATGTGGACTCCTTGACTAGGAAAAGTGCAAGGTAATTTTAATATGAATTTGTTATTAGGGGTGAGAATGGTTAGTTTAATTAATGAATTTTGATTTCTCATGTTCATTATTTTCTATTATCTTTAATCATAAATATATTTGGGTAATGACTTTGCAGTGCCCTCCAATTTTGATTCTTTTAATGACGTTGAATATGTGTCATATCCATGATTGGGATATTTGAATCAATTTTGTCTGGACTATTTGATTTGAATAATTATTTTTATGTCATCACATTAATGCTTGTTGATAACTCATTCTTGGTAGGATGATACATGAGGCATATGAATCCGATTTAGCACCTTTATCATTACTTTGCGTGGTTTTGATATAATGTTGTGGCTATTATTGATCTAAGGTTTACACGAATTATATTTTGGATAGTGTTCATAATGGTTAATTGATTGTAATATATGTATATATATATATATATATATATATATATATATACTATTTATTCATCCCCTTATCTTGAACATGTTAACCTGACTTGACAAGTTGTGTATGAGGCACATGGTGCCAATTTACTATTGTTATCATTATTTCTTGTTATGTAATGTTATGGATGTTATTGAGATGAGATTTAGATGGATTATATTTTGGTATACTATGGATGTATATCGTTTTGGCTATTATCTCCTTATGGATATTAATTGATTACTTAAATTGGATGATTTAGCTCGTAATTGATTTGATTAATTGGATGTATGTAGAATCGTTTCACTTGGTTTATTGTATCAAACATGTATGATGACGTGTGAATCGAGTGTGCAGGTTACAAGTTCACCATAGGAGAACATGGGACTCAAGAGATGCACCTCCAAGATTGCACAATTGGTCATCTGGGCCAAATCATCACCCTTTGTTTGGTTTTGCCTTGCTTGTCATTGGTTGGGATGGAAATGGAAAATCCATCATCGTTCTTGGGTGTTAGTCTTTTGGCTTGGTCACCTTGGATGGTTCTCGCCTTCACATTCATTGTTGTATTAATTATTTTAATCTCTAGTTTAAACCAATTTTATGAGTCTAATGGTTCATACTTGCTTAGAGATAAATTGATTAGTATAATAATTTTTAAGGAGGTATGAGACCACCTAAGCATGGGTTGAG
>CM031241.1:103081053-103099374 GCA_018340775.1 Taxus wallichiana var. yunnanensis
TATCCTCCCTTTGTCATATTTTTAGATCTACAAATAAACCATTGTGAGAAATAAGAAAATGAATCTCAATGGTTCTCCATGGAAGCTCCCATCTAACCTTGCAAACAAACCAAGAGAAAAATGAGAGAGAAAGAAATAAATAAAATTTTTATTAGAGCATGGTCCCATGGAGGGGGGCTCCATAAATATCTTAGAAAGTGTTGTTGAGAAAATTTAGGATCATTTTAGTAGTTTCAAGGTCCCATGTTTTTTAATTAGTTTCCTTAAAAATGTCGGCTGAGATATTATAGGATCCCATTGGATTTTTATGGTTATTTGTAGGTAACTAAAAATATATTTCTCTGTAAAATCACTAAAAATAATGGTAGGAATGCATATTATAGTCTACATGGAAAAAATTAGCCTAAAATATAGGGAAACTCCCAACCCCCTCTCTAGCCGACTTTTAAGTTTAGGGAGACAAAAAAGTGGAGCTCCTATTTTGTAGGCCTAGATTCTATAGATAAATTTAAAAATAATCATGGGACCTTCCACTGCAATAAAATAGGAGCTACAACCCCTCCATGGGACCATGCTCTTAGAAAGAAAAAAAAAGAATTCTAGGGTTTCCTTACATCAATCGTGCACAAGAATTTGATCCTAGGGTTCACACAAGACCTGGGATGGGCCACTTATCAATTGTCCCCTTATTTGACTCTTATTTGGTGCGTAAAAATTATTTCCCCGATCCTTTTAATTGAGAAAGTAAATAAATAAAAATAATTTTAAATTTTGGGTCTTTGTGCTAGCATTTAATTGTGTTGATGAATTTAAATAGATAAAATTGCCTTTAAATTGTGTTGTTAAAGCTAGGTTTTTATTTAACCAAGAGGGTGGCCTAATATATTTTCTTAGGCCACTTCAAGTAAGTATAACTAGAAATTTATTGAACCTTAGAGAGGGAAACATTACCTCGAGTTAGAAGGTTCCAGATTGGTTAGAGAAGTCATTCAATGGGTATTGTACAACTCTTGTAGAAAATAAACCTTATATATTTATGTCGATTAATTTTAGAAAATTATTTTGTCACAATTAAAGGTAAACCTGACTCTAGGAAACTAGCCGCTAACTAATTATTAAATTACTATAACCAACGTGTTGACCTAAAATGCAAAAATCACCCGCTTTTTTAACGAGATTAATGGGATAGCTAAATGGATATTTTACGGTAAAAAAATCACGGGCATGCCACTATTCATGGAGATCATATGGTAAATTATTAAAGAAAATGTGTATAGAGAGTAAAAGGTGAGAATCTTAAACTAATGCATTACAATCATCATTCCTTCTCCAAGTACTAATTAGTTTTTATGTTTATGTACTTACTAGGTCTCCTTTGTAATTTTTTATTGATAATGCTGAAGCAATGTAATCTAGAAACACAATGAAGAATAGAAAATCAGTCACAAGTAGAAACCTAATACAATAACATTACAAGGTGGATCAATGAGGAACATTACAATCCTATGTTATAAAGCTCTTTTAACTTCTTGTTTAAATCTTTGTTATTTTCTACGATGTAAGAAAATATATGTTCAAACTTCACGAAGATATTTGGCCAATATTTCATTAATTAAAGAGTGATATGCATCTTGTGATTCAAAACTACACATTGAAGGGGGAATTTATAATAAAGTCCATATATAACTATTCGCTAACAAACAATGATATTAAAGAAGAAATATTAGCATATATGTATTTTTAAAGTTACGTGATTATAATTTACCTAAAAGTTGTAGATATCACATTGTAAGAAAGATAAAATCCAATGATAATACTTTTCCAAGTGAAGTTTTGATGAAAAATTGTTGGAAAATTAGACCTTATTTGATTCCAAATGTTCTTTATAATTTACAATTACGGAATGCATGTTTAATAGTTTTATTATTCTCATAGAAGGGGAAATTATTCTTTATATTGTTTGTGAATTTAATCCAATGAGAAGTGGGAAATTTTTATTGAATTACCCTCTAAATAAAACATTAAAATCAGATTTTGATTTTCAAATATTAGAACAAACTTGGAGCTAAACATGTTCAACTAAATTGAATTCCATTTCTAGTTTATCTTTTTATTTTTAAGAGGGAATTAATTGAATCTCACTTCATTTGACTATCTTCAATCCTTGATATAATTGCATGGAATCTAAGAATACATGATAAGAATTAAATTTATATGAAATATTTAAACTATTAATTTAATTACGTATTATAACTTTCTAAAAATGAAAAGGAGTTTCAATAGCTATCCAAGGATTCCATTTCATAATTTTTGGGTTTTAAAGATACTTGAAGGTACAAATTCCCTTACTAAAAAAGGTTAAACCCATGTAAGGAATTATAAAGGGTTAGAGGGAGTTATTTTAAGGCGATCAACCATGTCATTGTGTGCGATTTTGATTCACCCAATGGAAGTAGCATAAGTTTTGCATAGTTAGGAAAGATCACCTATTAATAGGGTGATGTTCCTCTATATTTGAGATGGTTAGTTCAATTTTATGATGTGAGTTTTTGTATTTTTGGTGTTTTAAACTTGAAATCACAAAGGAGACAAAAATGGGGAAAATAAAAAAGGAGAGGATGGATAAAACGAGAAATGAAAGTCAATGGAAGGAGAAATCCACTACAAACTAAACAAAGAGGAATGTTTAAATAACTTATGATGAACAAAAAGAATTGAAACCATCTTTCTTCTCACATGCAGACAAGAACATAGACAAAATTTTGTAGTGTATAAAAATAGCATGCAAGCACAAAGTCTTCACCATTTCCATATTGAATGCATATGAAAAAATTCCAACTGCAACAATTATACAATCAAGATCTTGTAATATCAAAGTACACAGATAATATGGATGAATGGAGGCATAAATGAAATCATTTAACCGTAAACAACAAAGCATGATTTTATGATTAAAGAACATTAACACCATGAAATGATTCTTGATCCACCTACTTGCATTATATAATGCCCCGCCTCTGGACACCGGGAACCACACCAAAATGAAACTAAAAATTTGGGTAATTTATTTTTAAAAAGTGAACGATTAATACAAACACTTTGCTTAACCGTTTCCTGATAATAATTAATTTTAATTAATTTAATTTACCCAAAATTAAATTATCACTAGTCCAATAACAACTTAATTATTTTATTCTATTAAGTTCACTAGGGCCACCTTAACAAGTCTACACCCCTTTTACTTTAATTAGTTTCCCCTTTTTAATTAGTTTTCCCACACACCCCCTTTTAAATTTATTTCTCATTCCCATAAAAATACCTATGACTTAAAGTGTGTAGGATTTAATGTGAGCCCTAGGATAGATCTAATCTTGGCCCTTGATTTGAATATTTCCCTAAAGTTGCCCTAAACATATTTATGTTTTTCTTTTCCTTTATATTCCTTTTCTCATTTTGTTTTGTTTGGTCATTTGCATGTACAGGGTTGAGGAGGAGCTTGGAAGTTTTCTTTCATGGAGTTTTTGGATAATATCATTATTGTTCCCTTATTTGTTTTTTTTTTTATAAGTTTCTACTAGATACATATTCTAAACATACTTATAATATATTTTTAATATCTATTACAAGGTTTCATATTAAAGGAATCATCTATTACAAGATTTCATTTCCAAGGAGCTTAAGCTCACATATGCAATATATTTCAAAATACATAAACTACTCAAGAGACCACATTACAAGTCTCCTTTCCAAGATTGAAGGAAGGATTACACAACACATGAGACACTAGTCTACAAGCCATCCCAAGTCACAAAATATAAACTTTACAAGAAAATAAAAACCCTTCACATAGTCATATTCATAGAGTTACAATGATGGTAGTGTTCACAAAATTTGGAGAAACAATGAGAAGCCAAGGTATCAAGAACTCCAACCAACTCCATACTTGAGCTCCAACTTTGAGTTCCTTTCAAGGAAATCAAAACAAGGAGAAAAATCTTATTTTACCACCCAACCTATAGGCATCATTACATGCCTTTCCAAAGGTTGGAATACACGATAGCCTCCCCAAGCCCATGGGAGAGAGAGCTAGCTTCCACAATTACTCACAAGATATAGGGAGACATAACAACATTATATTCACATACAAGACAAGTCCAAACAATAAAAAAACACAACATTTTGCAAACAAGGAAAGGAGGAGAAAACCATATTCATTCTCCCAAATGGGGAAGAGAAGATGAGATATCCAAAGGTTCCAAAAGTGTGGTCCAACCATAGGATGCACACAAGAAAATTCTTCACAACCTCCTTATTCCTCCAAATCAACAATCCCTCCTTATTGCTCCACCCATTCGCAAAAATCCTTCTTGGGAGGATTTTCAAAACAATTGGGTTTCCTTTACAAGAATTGGGAAGGGGGTTGAAACTATATGAACCACCTTCCCCACCTCAAACCATATGAGGGGAGTGGAAAGAAACTACATGGCTTGCCCATCAAGCCACGAGGTTTGAGAGAGAAAATCCCTCTCTTCCTGCATAAAATCCAAAATATATCAAACCATATGATAGATGGAGAAAATAAAACATACTCAAGCAACCAACACACATGAAACAAAACAAACATTTCAAATATAAGCAAGGCTAAGATGTATCATGACATAAAACATAGAATGAGATCAAAGATCCTACCTCAAAATCTCTCCAACACTCTAATCTTTTCCAACTTCCTTATCCAAGAAAACTCGGCTCCAAAATCTCCAAGCACTAAGCAAAAGCCCCAAAAGTTCTATTTCTCCCCCATGATGGAGAATTTTAAGGGAAGCCAATGAATTTCCTCACCAATTAAGGGGTGACATGTGTCAGACCTCTCTTCCCTCTAAGTGAAAGATTACTAAACTAAAAAGAAGAAAAGATAAATTAACTTTAAACACTCTTCTCTCAAATTTCCCAAAATGAACATAAAAATGTTTGTGCAATTTTTACAAAACACACATACCAATCCATCTTACATAGATGGTGACAAAAGATACACAAAATGGGAGGGAAACTCCCTTTATGCCTTGAAATTAAGCCCCCTACCTATTAGGTAGGGTCCAAGGGCTTATTTTCATGCTAAGTGAACTCCCAAAACTAAAAGGGGTCACTTAAAATGCCATAAATAACCCAATTTCGGGTTTGACATATTTGGGAAAAAGTGTAGAGGATGTGGGGCCCACCCAAGGGTTCACATGTGACCCTAATCCTCTCTAATTAATACACAATTACCCAAATACCAAACTTAATGCAAGTGGGGACCATTAAGTCCCCAAACCAAGTTTACTTAACAAAAAAACACAACCTAAACACAAATTAATTTTACATGACATACTACATTACAAATGAGGGTCACTCATGGTTCCCAAATAATATAAACATACACTAAGGCCTCATACAATTAACATGGTAAGGACTTAGACCTATGGGCTGCTTGTGCACAATTTGTGTAGCCACCCTGAAACCCACATTCTCCTAAGACCTATCACCTGCACACTTAATTGTAGATCAAGGATTTCGCGCTTGTTACCTGTCCAAGTTAATGCACCAAACTAAACACAAAAACCCTGAAAAACTCCAATAAAATCGATACCTGATGGATAAGATCCGAAGATGTAGACGAATGAGGAAGCCGATGTAGATAAGACGGGCGCACACGAGCAATTCACACAATAGATCCGAGTAACCTGCAAGACACCGATGCTTGACAGAAAAAGATGGCGTTAAGAGATATTTAGGTGGACTGCCCGAGAAGCGGGTCCGGGAAGCGATAAGCTTCCTCGGCGGATGTCAGTCCACGTTTTCAATTAAGAAAAGAAGCATACATGATAAAAGATGTAAGTAAATTTTCGATTGCGGTAATAAAACAGAATCTAAGCAATGAGACAAAAAGTACGAGAAAAATAGGGAACTATGAAATAATGCTGAATTTGTGTTACCTGTGTCCTTTTACCTGTCTGCAGGGAAATCGGCGTCGACTGGGTAGAATCGGCGTCGACTGATGTGGTCGGCGTCGATTGAGACGAATCGGCGTCGACTGGGTGAGATCGGTGTCGACTAAAGGCAGATCGATCAATCAGGGACTGTGCGATAAGATTCGGGAATTAGAAGGTGAATGTGGTCTGCTGGATGTGCCGAAGTTGGCGAGATCTTTGGAACAGAGTCACCGATGATAGATGGCTATTATGTGTGGGATGTTGGCGTGATGTGGGCAGAGTAATGGTGCTCCTCTCAGGGATTGATTCGGACAGGATCTGCCCTTACTTGACACCCTTGATGCTAAAAGATCTCTCTTTCTTACAGCCTGTGTCTCTCTCGCTCTCTGTTCATGCGTAAGTGCTTCCTTTTTTCATCTGTTCGCTTTTTCGCTCTCTCTTCGGTCCTTAGAACTGAGTTCTGGACTTGCTTTTATAATCGGCGCCGCTCCTAGAAAATCGGCGCCGACCATATGGGTCGGCGCCGATCGCGGAATAGACTCCCGAGATGGCCAAAATGAGCGATTTCAAGAAAGATAAGACTTACCCTGAATACGGGAAATATCCCGCTTAGGGAAGAGGAAAAATAGATGTGATACATAGATAGAATAAATTTGGGGTAGATAAGTGATTAAGATGCATGGGAAGAAGCGTAATTAAATATTTAATATTTAATCACTCATGGGTAAGATATGATGGGGTGAATTAAATTTAGAGTAAGTGATTAAATCACAAATTGGATAATATCCCAAGGGGATAGTTGGTGACGTAAACGTGCCCCAGGTTACCTAAGCAAGTAAATGGATGAGAGGGACACTAAATTGAGTAACCAATTTTAAGTGTCTACATTTTGCCCCTTTTTGTCAAGTAACTTGCGATAAGCAAGGTTATGAGACAAAAACAAAGGGATGGAAGAAGGGAAGAATGTGTGATGATGTGATCCCCCTCAAACTAGGGATGGGATGGGTGATAGAACAAATGATCCCAAGTTTGAAAAAGGTAGATGAAAAATGCAGGATGCCCCAGTCGGATGTCTGGAGTAGATCTGATCATTGATGACGCATAAAAACAAATAAAAAGGCAGCAACCTAAGGAATTCACATTGGTAGGACAAACTAGACGGTCTCCTCATGAGACGACGTTAGAGCCTACAGACCCGCTTAACTCTAAGTTGTCAAAAAGTACGAGTGTCCCATGCAAAGGGAACAAACCCGAAATAGATGGTGATATCAAAAAGATGTGCCAAAAGGCAAAATTCAGCACACAACAATGATCAGATAGATAAGTAAGCCAAGCATCAACACTATGGCAAACAAATATGGAAAATCGGCGGCGACCAAATTAATCGGCGACGACTAAAACAAACGGCGTCGACCCAAAAAATCGGCGCCGACCAATCCAGGCACATATAAATATGCGAACGGAAAACGTAAACGATTTATTTTCAACGTGACGATTGATTCAGAGAGAGTCAGAATCTGATTTTGAGCGCCATGGAAGCCTCTGGGAGCGGTCAGAAGCGCAGGAGGACACGACCAGGGGTAAGTGGTCATTCTTGAACCCATTGTACTTGAATTTTTGTTTTCATTGGATTTTTTTTTTTTTGGGAGGCCGGGGTCCGGTTTATGTCCGGACAGGCAGTCGGCGCCGATTGGTAGAATCGGCGTCGATTGTAGCCTGAGCGGCGTCGATTGATATAATCGGCGTCGACTCACATAGATCGACGCCGATTATGTTAAATCGACGTCGATTGGATAAATAACTTCTATGATGATAGAATTTTGTTTCGTATGTTCGGATTTGGGGAAATAAGAGACTAATTATGCTTTTGATGTCGTGGATGCAGGCACGAGAGGCTCTACATATGAGGGATGCCATTCCTGAGTTATTGGAGACGATTCTCCCTGATGTGACTGATGCAGATTGGCGACATTTAGAGCTAGCCGGGCTCGGGGTTTTCCGGTATTACAGACGAGTGCCACGAGATGTGGAGCTCATGCGGGCACTAGTGCGACGGTGGGACAGCCATACGTGCACTTTTTGGTTCAGGACGGGTGAGATGACCATCACCCATGAGGATATATTCAGGATTCTGAGACTGCCGATCACTGGGGACCCGATTGAGATCACACCGCGAGAGCAGCAGCAGAGGGCCCTAGTGCGATTATACAGAGACAGGGCAGATGACTCAGAGATAGTATCTGGGGCAGTGAGGATAGCCTCACAGTACAGGCAGGATAGCCCTCGGAGTAGGCGATAGCCTTGATTCAGATGGCTATCTCCTACTTTGCCCTGCCAGATTCAGGAGGTGGGAGATTCCCATTATTCTTTTAGGATTGTGTTTGCGACATCTGCAGGTGCAGACGAGGAGTTTTGCCTTCGCTGATGCCCTGATAGCTCAGATATATCATGAGCTATGGATGTACACCACTGGCCGGAGGACAGGGATTGACGTCAGTTTTGTGCTCCATTGCTGGGCATATGAGCACATAGCGGTGATCAGGCCATCCGGGCTTCCTTGGATGCCAGGCGAGTGGGAGGGATTGATTATGGATTTCGAGAGATGGCGGGTGACATGGCCGTAGGGGATCTGGTAGATCGGGTGAGTGGTACTGAGGCGTTTCGGGACGCCGACACGAATCAGGTCATCTGGAGGCCATATCGGGCATTTCCGACATGGGCTGGTCAGGATGCCCACTTGGTAGCATTGAGACGGAGTCGGGTGGTCAGGGGCCGTAGGCCGGATATGTGGGAGCGAGTCCCGTTTATGCGGATATTGAGGCAGTTCGGCCTAGTACAGACAGTGCCGACCACCTACACGCCATATAGGCGGGATAGCAGGGAGATGGATTTACCGATTTTGATCCCGGCAGACCCATTGAGAGAGGCCCCACCCTCTACAGACAGCGATGATGACGCAGGGGTAGATGAGGGTTACGCAGCATGGTATGACACCGAGCTACCACGACATCTCCCGCCATCTATAGATGCTGACGAGGAGGACATAGCTGCGATGCTGGATAGACTAGAGGGAGAGCATGCCACCCTTACACAGACACATCAGGTAGCTCTGGAGGAGATCAGGGCTTTGACAGAGGAGAGGGATGCCCTGATTGTGGAGAGAGACACCGCTCGCCAGGAGCGAGATATAGCGATCCAGCAGAGGGATCGCTACTTTCGACATAGGGAGGCCCTCAGGGCCAAATATGGAGAGACCGGTGCCACGTCAGAGTCCGGTACACAGGGCACGACCCTAGGAGGAGCACCACCACCAAGCCGGCCAAGGCCCGGCACAGCCCGGCATCGTTCACGAGCACCGGATGCTGTGAGCCTCGAGCACATACCAGTCTCTCCTCGCTGAGGTGAGATACTATGAGGATGCCCTAGCGCAGCATGCCCCAGATGTGCCTCGGTACGGGGCGAGGAGGAGAGCAGCGACGGCTACAGCGAGCGGAGCCTCAGGTGGTGGGAGCACTGGGAGAGATCGAGGTGCGCAGAGACCTCCAGCAGCAGGTGCATCGAGCTCGATAGGCGGCGGCCAGGAGAGACAGCCAGGTGCAGAGGAGGGTGGAGGAGATAGTGTCCTCCATGCATCGGACTTTACTATATAGAGATTGATAGATTTTGTATCTGTATAGTGATGTAGCCTCGATTGGAAGGCATTGTATAGATGGCTTGATTGAAAGCCACCCATTTTTGTACAGACACACATGTATACATAGATTCATCATGTTATTTGTCATATAATTGTACTCATGCTTTTAATTTTGATATACATGGATAGATGGATATAGATATAGACTGATAGAGGATAAAATAGATGTGATTGGATAGATATAGACTGATAGATGATAGAAATAGATGTGATTAGATAGATTGATATGTGGATATAACTTTGATAGATGGATGTGATGTAACTTGGATGTACATGTGTTTGATGTATGGATTAGATATAGATAGATGTAATGTACCTTGGATGTACATTTTGATGGATAGATAGATGGATGTGTTTGATGTATGGATTAGATATAGGTAGATGTAATGTACCTTGGATGTACATATTTTTCGATATTTTGATGGATAGATAGATGGATGTGTTTGATGTATGGATTAGATATAGGTAGATGTAATGTACCTTGGATGTACATATTTTTCGATATTTTGATGGATAGATAGATAGATGTGTTTGATGTATGGATTAGATATAGGTAGATGTAATGTACCTTGGATGTACATATTTTTCGATATTTTGATGGATAGATAGATAGATGTGTTTGATGTATGGATGTAATTTTAATGAGAAATGAATACAGATAGATGTTTTGATAGATAAGATGAATTTAGATAGAAGATAAATTTTGATTGAATTAACATGTGAAATGTCAATTTAACTGGATGCAAGACAAAGAAATGGGGAATACTCTTTGCAAGAGCCAAAGATGTAAATGGAAACAACCTTGACTTAGAAGAGAAGATACTCGGATAAGAAAAAAAAGATAAGTCGGACTTCCAACCGACCATAGATAAAATCCAGATAGGAAACCGAAAGACCAAGCATACAAGGCCCTATATAAGATTAAAATAAACCTGACACTAACTAGTCGCAAACCAGATCTAGGATAGAAACGGAAAGAAAAGTAAGTATCTTGTCGGAATTTACAAGGGACAGAATACATGTCCATAGTAGGAAAATAGGATTCTCCATATGATCGACAAAAGGTCTTAAATCTCAGCTTCATGATTTTGGCAGAAAAGCAAACTGATCAATGCGGGAAGTTTGCTTGATATGGAAAGACTGATCGATACGGGAAGTCTTTCAGTGATGCTAAAAAAGTGTATAAACTGATTAAAAGACTGATCAAGAAGCCTTGAATATTTCTTTGAGGAACAGCCGTCCTTCAAGGGAGCGATCATCGAGATGGAGGGGAAGAGAACATAGAAGAACATGCACTCATGCCCCGAGTAGATCCGATTAAGATAAGTACTTGGGACGGATGAAGTGGTGATTAAGGTATTCCTACCATGAGGAGGAACATATCCAAAAGAAACGTGCAATGGGTAGAGTCGTGATACTCATATTTAAGGTAAACGAGGCAATAGGCGGAGAACCACACAATTTCGAATCACCACGAAAGTAGATGACTGGTTATTAGGACGGATGAAAGATCTGTGTTGCGACTAGATTTGTGTAAGATAGATTTTAACAGTAGAAGGGCCGTAAATGCAAAGCATTAAGAGGTTCCGCTTCAGGTATACCATCCATGGAAGATAAACGATAAGCCCCAGACCCATATTTATGAGTGATAATGTACGGGCCCATCCAGTTGGGAGCAAACTTACCCCGCTGACTTCTTTCGAGTGTAGTGACATTTTGATTTTCCTTAAGAACAAGGTCACCAATTTTGAAGTCACGGTGTTGCAAGTGCTTGTTATAAGCACGCTTGACACGTTCAAGATAGACCTGATGATGCTCAAGAGCGTTGAGACGCCGCTCATCTAATAATTCAAGTTGTGCTAGACGATTTTGACGATAATCCTCATCGGAGACAAATTCTCTGAGAGAAACACGGAGAGATGGGATTTGGACTTCCAAAGGAAGGACAGCCTCAAACCCATAGATGAGAGAGAAGGGAGTAGCACCGTGAGGGTACGAATGCTAGTCCGATAAGCCCAGAGAGAAAAAGGGATATGTAAATGCCAATCCCTACCAGCTGACTAGTTACAACATGAGGATATTACGCAAAGTTTTATTGGACGCTTCGGCTTGACCATTAGCTTGAGGATAGTATGGAGAAGAAAAACTGAGCTTGATGTTGAAAGCGTTGCAGAGATTCTGCAAATCAGCGTTCTTGAAAGACTTACCATTATCTGTGATGAGCTTATGTGGAATGCCAAAGCGACAAATGATGTGTTGATAGACGAAATCAACTATGGGTTTAGCCTTTGTTGAAGAAAGAGGGATAGCTTCTACCCACTTAGTAAAGTACTCAGTGGCAGTAATGATAGAATGATGACGCTGTGAAGAACGGGGATTGATGAGACCAATAAGATCAAGACCCCACTGCGAAAAAGGCCACAAATCCGCCGCAGGTTGCAAAGCTTGACTAGGGATGTGTGTGAGATTGGAATGTTGCTGACACTTGACGCATTTCTTAGTGTATTCACAACAATCTCGATTAAGAGAAGGCCAATAATATCCCAAACGTAAAATGCGCTTGGCTACAGCTAAGCCACTAAAATGTCCACCACAGATACCGTCATGGACCTCCTGGATGGCTTTAGATGATTCACGGGTTTTGAGGCACCGAAGCAAAATACCATCAAAGCCGCGTTTGTAAAGAAGGCCGCCTAGAATAGTATAGCGATTGGCGCGTTGGATAAAAGACCTTCTACCATTGGAAGTCAGATCTGGAGGAAGCACCGAATGAGATAGATAATCAACTATCTGTTGATACCACTCATCCTGAGTATGGGTTGTGACAGCATTGATCGAAGTTAGTTGCTCAAGATGAGATGGTTGATCTAATCGTTGCACAGCCACATAAAGACGCGAGTCTTCGGTAAAAGGCGGGATAAGTGAGGCTAATGAGGCCATTGTATCTGCGAATCGATTTGCAGTGCGAGGAATAGCTTGGATAGTGAACTTATCAAAAGATTGGAGTTGAACGAGAACGATATCACGATATTTTTGAAGGATATCATTTTTGCATTGATAGACGCCCGTGACTTGATTAACGATGAGTTCAGAATCACCGAAGATGTCAATATGACGAGCGCCGAGATTAATGGCATTTTGAAGACCTAAGACAAGAGCTTCGTATTCAGCCATATTATTGGTGCACTCAAAGTTCAACTTGTGTGCGACTGGGATAGGCGTACCCCAAGGAGGAATCATCACAAAACCTGCACCTCCCCCTTGCTGGCATTTGGATCCATCAAAGAAGAGCTTTACTTTAAATGGAGATAGACCAAAATCAATTTGTTGGATATTTTCATCGGGAACTGAGCAGGGGGGTCTTGAGTGTCCTGAAGAGGAGCATCAGCTAATTGATCTGCAATAACCTGACCCTTGATAGACTTTTGCGGGATAAACTCGAGGTCAAATTCTGTCATGAGCATAAGCCAACGAGTGATACGATCATTGTGATAAGGCTTTGCATGAATCGTCTTAAGTGGATTGACACTTGTGACAATGTAAGTTTTGTGATTAAGGAGGTAATGACGAAGCTTAGAAGTTGCGAAGAAGAGAGCACAACATAGTTTTTCAGCTTCGGAGTAACGTGTCTCATACTCATGGAGAATGATCGATGTAATAGACGACTTGTTCTTTACCACAAGTGTCCCGATGCTGAAATCATGGCTCCCGAGCATGGTCGATCACGAGATATAAAGATAGAAAGGCTCCCCCTCGCGTGGAGGTGTAAGCACAGTGCGAGAAGAAGATAAGCTTTGAGATCATCAAAGGCCTTTTTAGCAATGCTCATCCCATTCAAAATGAACATTCTTACGGAGGAGATGGTGAAAAGGTTGACAACGGTCCGACAATTGGGAGATAAAGCACGCCTTGGCTGATCAAGACGTCCTTGGAGACCTGCCGGAGTTGCTTTAAGTTAGAAGGGAGGCATCTCAAGGATAGCTTTTATTTTTATGGGGTCCACTTCAATACCCCTAATGGAAATGATAAAACCTAAAATTTTACCGTGAGAATGCCAAACACGCACTTAGATGGATTTAGACAGAAGACAAAAGCGGATAAGCCTCTCAAAGAGAGGTGCAAGGATGAAAAGATGATCTTGACGACGTTTGGATTTACCGAGGAGATCGTCAACGTAATCCTCCACAGTTTTGTGTAAGAGATCATGGAAGATGTAGGTCATTGCTCGTTGATAGGTTGCTCCTGCGTTCTTAAGACCAAAAGGCATGACACGATAACAAAAGGTCCCCCAAGGAGTTATGAAAGAAGTCTTATGTTGGTCTTCTGGTGCGATGAGAATTTGATTATATCCAGAGAAACCATCCATAAGAGAAAGCATCTCATGACCCGCAGTTAAATCTACGAGTTGGTCGATATTAGGTAGAGGAAAATCATCTTTTGGACAAGCAAGATTAAGATCCCGGAAGTCGGTACAAATTCGAATTTTCCCGGTAGCTTTGAATTCTTGGTACTACATGGACACCCATTGTGGATAATCGATGGGTTGGATGAAGTTAGCCGAGAGAAGCAATGTTGTAATTCTTCTTTAACAAGAAGGGCTACTCTAGGGTGCATTTTACGTAATTTTTGCTTAACTGGTTTGATGTTGGGAAGAGTAACGATATTGTGGACCACAATATCGGGATCGAGTCCTGGCATATCCTCGTATGACCAAGCAAAGGCTTGGCGATGTTTGGAAAGAAAAGTGGTAAAATCTCCTAACTCCTGTGGATTAAGGGATTGGCCGACCTTAATGATGCGAGGGTCTTCAGAAGTCCCTATATTAAGGTCGATAGTGGCCTCGTTGAGAAGCGTAGACGAGTCAGAAGGAATAGTCTTGGGAAGATATGAATCCTCTGCCCCCAGATAGGTGAGGACGGAATCGTCATCCACACAGTGGATAGTGTTGATAGTAGGAGAATCGTCTCCAACTATTTCAGGGAAGATTAATGGTATAGAAGCGGACCGATTGTTAGTCTCATAGGCTAACGGCCCTAAGGAAATGGTATTGATCAAAAAAAAAAAAAAGTTAGACGGGATGGAAATGTCGTCGTCCACATCAAGTGATGTTTCTGACTTAGCGGGAGAAGATGGTTCCTCAGTAGGAAGAGGCTCATCAAGAATAGTGACGGTGGCTTTTGAAAGGGGTTTAAATCCTAAACCAAATTTTTGATGTGGCATGAGAGTGGGAATGGATGTGAGGTCATGTATACCTTGTTCATATTTTCCCAGGCCAAAGCCTTTCCACGCGCATCGATATAGATAAGTTTTTGCAAACGTGGGATTCTGTAGATAATCAAACCCTGTTAAGTAAGGTTTGGTCCTAGGAGGAGAATCTGGGCGATAGTGAGGCGTATCAAGACCACCGTAGATGAAATTAGTCATTGATTGGGCGAGATCAATGGTGACGATGCGGCACAAGAGACTGGTTGATATTCGGAGTTGTTTGTCCTGGTCTACCATACTCATTAGGTTTGAGATGGGCATCAAAAGAAAAGAGAGGAAGCTCTCTAGTGAGAAATTGTAATGTCTCTTCTAGATTTTGTAAATCCGGTAGTTTGGTTGCAGTATGGAAGAAGATGAGGCCTGTCAGAGAACATGCATTTTCTTTTAAAGGGCGAGATCTTGTGGTCATGTCGCATTGTGCGGAAGGAAAAGGATCTCTGGATGAGTATATATTTTGCCCTCATATTGATATTTTAAGCATCGATGGAGGGTGGATGGGACACAATGCATGCATTGCGAATCCGGGAGCGTCAGAGATCATATTATAGTGGAATTTTCCTTCGACAATGTAGAAGAGTTCATGAAGCTGACTTCTTACCTACTCGAATGGGTAAGACCACAGGATTCCTAAAGTAATCTAGGGCTGATCGTTAAATGATCGAAGGGTGAAAGGCGGGGTGACACTACATTCTTTGGTAACTTAAGTTGCTCAAACGTGTGCGGGAGATGACGTTGAGTGCAGCTCCACTATCGATCATAACACGTTTTAAGGTAGTGTTATTGATTTGACCGTGATAAAGAGGGAGCCTCCAAATCCTCGCGAAGAAAGAGGAGGAATTTCAATCTTCAAAAGAAATGGCGGTTGATGGTCCATTCAATCAACAACCAACTCGAAGGCTGGGGCTCATCGAATTCAACTGCGATGTGATGCGGTTATCGATTAGAGCTTGGCGATGTTGTGGAAGGATTGGATGAGGTCAAAAGAGACATTTTGACCGGAGCTTGGGTGAGTTGTTTCATAACACTCTCCTCAGCCGAGACACGGGAACTTGAGCACGAGGTGCAGGCACGAATAGAGACCTGGGTCGTGGGGCGATGGGAAGGAGAAAACGCCTTCGAGGGCTGCGAAATGACAACCCGTGGTCGAGATGCGAAGATGAAGATGGGTTATCATAGTGTTGGGTTCTAGTGGCGATATGGATTGTGTCAATTTGAGAAGGTGGAAGATCAAGTGGAGTGGAACCCTTCAGGTGCGAGTGGATCGTTGGGGCTCGGATGGGGCTAAGGTGACGGGGAGGTACTTGTTCCTCCTCCTCCCAAAGCAAAGATCGCTTTCTTCGAAAAGGTTGTTCTGACAACTTGAAAAGCTTTACATCCCTCGAGTATCATGACACAGGGAATGCGGTGGTAAGCACAAATCAAATTAGAGTTAAACCGGTAGGGTTTCACTCCTTTAGGGTTATAAGGTTTAATCGGAGGAAGGGTTATGGATGAAGATTGGATAAGTTGATGAAGGATTTCGGTGTAGAATCCGGTAGGCGAAGATGAGGAGGCAGAGAGATGATGAAGGTGGTTCTTTTACATTAACAAATTTGCCGAGGTAAAAGAACTTGCATGTTAGGTTATGATCTTTTTAGGGATCCTCTTATTTGTTTGGACATTTGGAGGAGCAGTCTTGGGCACTTGAGATGGGAGTAAGTGAGACATGATTGACTTTGGTGGAGGAGGAGCCCCTAAAATAGATTTTGAAGATGATGGAGATGTGACAAATTTTGCGGTCTTTGGAGACAAAGGGGGTTGCTTGGTCGAATTTACTGATGATTTAGATAATGTCGATTTAGATGAGGAAGAAGCTCCCAAAGTAGGTGTAATCGGAGGAACATAGAGTGCCTTGGTTTTTGGTAGTGAAGATGATGATCCTGATAGAAGAGGTGACGTCTTTTTAGTAGGTAAGTCTACTTTTCGGGGTATTGGTGAAGAATGTGTTGTAGAAGAAGATGATGGCTTTGATAAGTGTGTAGAAGAAGAGCGCTTCTCAGGGAAAATCAATCGTTTATGAGGCGTAGAGAGATTTTTGTGGAAGAGCACCAAAGAGTCTTGATGGTCCTAAAATATGGTTTTCCTTTTCGTGGATGGTGACAACTTCTAACGGCATAAGGTGATTGTAACCTTTTCGGGGAGCAAATGGGGAGATACTTGATGGTGTAATGTTAGATTTTGGTTGTCTCGGTTTAGGTTCCGAACCGAATGCGTATAGGTGTTGAATCTACTTCTTTTGATTTTTCTTTAATAGGCAAAAGCTAACATTAGTGATGGAAGAAGGGGGTGATGAAGCGGTTCCTTGCGAAAGGGACTACTTCGCGCATGCGGTAATCATGTGTGAAACTCATAGGAAAAGAGATAGGAAGGGTCAAAATCAAGACACTTACCATTCGAAGTTAAGCACAAATTATAGGTATGTTCACCAAGGCATAGTTGCGTTAAATGCGGGAATGGGAGCAATGAAGTAGATGTGTTTGCAAGTGGAAACTCGAAGGGATGTAATTGCCTCGAGTATTGAAAGAATGTCGACGATGAGGCAGATGAGGATGACACTATCTCGGGTATGGATGGAAGGTGAGATGACTCTGGTGCTTAGTAATGTAGGAATATTCAAAAAGACGGGCTATCAAGATGGTGAGTTCCGGTGATTGATGAAGTGGAAGGAGGTTACGATTGATTGATGTGTTGCGAGATGCCTTGGTTCTGAAGAAGATTCTTGATGAGAGATGAGATTGATAGTGTGGTGTTTGGTTTTTGAGACTACGAAGCATTATGGTTCGGGGCATGATTAGGGAAAAGGTTGTTTAAAAACATCGAGTGCCTGATTTGGGGAGCATTTGGGTTATCCGGAATGAGCTCGCTTTATCAATAATTTCGACAAGATTTTGAAAGTCGACATCGTTCAATGTCATGACCTTTGGTTCTATGATAAGGACAAAATCATTTTCCTATACCCAGAGGATGGCGTTTCTCGGCTTTCATCAATATCCTAATGGGGGAAGTTCGATCATGCGAACTTCCAACATTTTTTCTAAGATAGAGGCATATGATTCCCCCAATGGAGCGAAGGATCGAGATGATGAAGTCCCTTTTCGAGAAGATGAGGAGTCTCTTCGTGGTGTTTGATTAGGAGTGTTATCGGCTCGTGATGCTTTTAATACGATAGCGTTGGTGGATCCTTGATTTTTGTCTTTAGAAGGGGAAGAATTTGGTTTGGTAAACCGAGAAAAATCTGGTTTAGATTTAGAGCGAAGTTTTAGCTTCCCTGCTTTCAATGGCACGAGATTCAAGTTTGCGTGCCATCGTGAAGGATTCTTCAAAGGTATGAAAAGTTTGGATCCTTAAAGTGGA
>CM031241.1:103099474-103159869 GCA_018340775.1 Taxus wallichiana var. yunnanensis
ATTGCTTGTCAAAATGATAATATGAGAAGGGATTAAAGAAAATTTGATCCATCAATCGTACTCATATTCATCAAAATACAAATCTCTTATGTAAAATAGGAATAAATATCTCGAGATCCCATTAACATATTTTGCATACCAGTAACTCCAAGAAGATTTCAAAAATTGTGTAGACAATTTCTAGGTCTGGAAATCCCAACTTGAATTGTTCATTATCGGAATCACCATAGTAATCTCCAAATCCGTGACTAGTGATCTCAAGAGTTGAGAGTTGTTAAAAGATAAAGTGAATATATTTGTGGGTCCTCCAAAATCACGCATGCTCCTTAATTGATATATTGTTGTTGCTAAAAAATCTACATGCTAGTATCACTTAATAACTCCTCGGAAATTCCTATAGATCTAGTCAATCATATGTTAGTACGCAAAAGCGTTCTTTCCTTGATATTCAAGCAATAATTGCTTCTTAAAATTATACAAGCATACACAAAAAATGAAGAAATTGAAAGACATGAAAACAAATTTTCTAATGGATCTAGTTCGGGGAATTGAATTTTAGCTATGGGATGGAAAACTAATTTATATGGGTATATTTATTATGAGTCGAGTTTTTATTTTGGATCTAATGAAACCCTAAATATGGATGGAGTTAATTAGAAATGTTACCACTTTATTATTACAAACTAGATAAGCCAGCTTTTTGGCTAAGGTTATGTGTGTGTAGTAAGATCAATGAGCTGTTAGTTGATATAAGGAAATGGTGGTGGGTATCAAGAATGTCATATGATGTTTCATAAACTAGATCTACTTCGATTCAATATCATATTCTACCATTTCCAGATATGAATTCTATTTGTTCATACCATTATACCTTCTTGATCAAACATCATAGTCATTTTTTTATACACAAAGTTAGTTTCTCATGGGGAGATAAATATTTACAATCTAATATTCCAAATTGTACAAAAAATAAAATTTTGAATCTACTTGTAGGAAATAAAATTCTAAAGAAACTACTTACCAAATACCTCACTATCGTAGCATAATTTTCTAAAAGGTATTCTACTATCACTAGAATATTCTTTTTTAGAGAACTCAATCTCCTAATAACACCGTGTTCCTAAAAACAGCACCAAAATAATGAGGTTCATCAATCCTCGCCATTAATAATGTCAATCCGGGTTGGTGTTCCGGAAGGCTATATGCATTAAGAGAAAATATCTTGAAAAAACTCCATTAAACACAATCCAAACTTGCATAAATTAAAGCACACATCTAAAAATTTAAATGCATACTTGTAGAAATGTAAACACACTTGTATAAATGAAATTAGATTTGCAAGAATAAAACAAGACTGTCATAAATTGTAATTGATGAATGGGAAATAAGAAAAATTAAATGAAACACCTACAAAGTTTACACAGATCAAATGTTACAATACAAAGAGAAGAAAAAAAATCACAACAAGATAATAATTACGGCGTAAAAAAAAAATACAAATTATTACAAAATAAAACACAAATATATCAACTTGATCTATCTTCCTTAGAATGAGTGGCTAATCTCATTCATTTATACAAGAGGATTTAAACCATGCCTCAAGATATTAACTCAAAACTACTACAAATATTAGAGAAAAAAGAACACATTCATTTCTTTCAGCAGGTGGTAAAAATATCTATATAATTAAGTGTGGAAGGTTGCATTTATAATTTATGTGTCCAACCAACTCCTTATTTTGTGAGATACAATCTGATCTTATCTTTATTCTAATCCTAACACAATAATATCTCCATCTCCACAAAATATGGAGAGAGATATATTAGTCAAAGTCTTATCTCACTTATTTTAGGAAGATTTGCTCCCAAATCTTCTCCTTGATCTCGGTAACAAGAATCATAATGATTTTATTATCCTACATTATTGAAGGATATTTTTCTCAAAATATTATTTTGACCAAATACTTTTCCTAGATTTTCCATTTGACTTTGTTGTTTTCTTATGGGAACTTTTGACGCATTGTCGATACGCTTTTTCCTCGGATTACATTCACTAAAAAATAAATTTATCTTCATTGGTAAAACCTTTTAGAAAATAAATGAGGTTTTTGTTAAACACATTTGCCCGATAAAGGTGAACAAAAAAATTTCTCATATTTCTTTTTTGACTTTTATAATTTTACATTTAGTAAACTTTTAACGCTTTGTCATACACTTTCTCTTTTTATGCTCACTAAAAAGTTAGATATCTCTTCATTGGTAAAACTTGTAGCAAACCTATCTTGAATGAGAGTTTTTATAAACACATTTTATGAACAATAACCTCTAAATATAAAGTTTCCATTGGATTCTATAGATGCTTTATAATTTAGACTCTTAAAATATCAAAATTTGTGAGTTCAAGAACTAAATTTCACAATGAGTTTGCTAAACTAACTCTTTGTCGAGTTCTAGATTCTTTTTGTACTGATAATTATGTGAGTTCTTAGGAACTAATACTACGATTTCAGGAACTAAGACCTGAGAGTTCTAGAACTAACTTCTATACTAAGTTTGTAAGATAAGCCTACGCAAGTTCCAAAGCTAACTTAGAATAGTTATAACTTTTGCATATGATCTTGGATTGAGATTATTCTTTTTGTGAACTTGCATAATTTTTTGAGAGAAATGTGAATGTGAAATCATATTTGAGTTTAGATATACCATCCATGATAAATTATTGGTTTTCCCAATACTAGCATTATCTTTCCTTTATGGCCTACATATACAAGACTTTGCATCTTTTCCCAAATAATTAATAGATTAGTCAAAAATAGATAACAAAACAATTTCTAAAGAATGACCAAGATATATATCCTATATTCTATCTTAAGAAAATTATAATATCCTAGATTACATTTAAATTCACTTTCAATTCTTCCAAGTAGCTTGGAAGGAAAAATAAGGGTAATTTATAGCCAATTTATGGCCTCATCAATAGGGCTGGTATACAAATTTCATCACTTTTGACTAAGAGTTAGGAATAAACCCTAAAATTGTTAGGTAAGAATGAATATTATGTATTTTTTTATAACTTAAAGGTATGTGTAAATGGGTGAATGGGGAAACTTAATACCTATTGTATTTTAAGTTAATTGTGTAACTCTTCTAATTGTAGGTTTTAGTGAATAATTCAATGGATATTAAAGAAAATAATTTAAGAGAACTAAGGTAACTCAGATAAGTTTTTTTAAAATGGGGACTCAATGTTAATTCCCAATGGGTAAACTATTTAACCTAGCAAGAGAAATTAATGGACACTTATCTAGTGGTAGTAATTAAATTGACATTAGAATTGGATTAAGAATTTTAACTAATAATATAATCACTAGATCTATCCTTTTAAATGTAACATTTCCAAGGTAAGAATTAATTAAACATTTATTAGGTTTGACTTCCTTGACATAACCTTTAAAAATAATATTTTGAAGATTGAACTTTCCACATATTTATTTAAGGATTAGTGTGGTTTTATAACGTTAAAATTATGGGCGTTATACTTAGTATCGAGCCATGGGTCAACGCTTGGACCCGATAACACTTGGAAACATAATACATAACAAGTAAACTTAGTGTAACTATAAACCTAGATCACACAACCTTGAATGATATTTTAAATGTAGAAAATGTACAAAATTGGGACAAAATATAGATTAATGATAAACTAACTCTCATTTGGTCTATGCAGAAGGTCCGAATCGAATGAAGGTATCTTGGACATGACCTAGACTTACCACCCCTATATTAGCAAGTAATGCAACCATATTGCCTCGTATAATATACATTATAATATGTTAATGTCGTATACACAAGAGGGTCATTAGGAGGGAGACCTAGCGAGACATGACAAAGATCCATTTGTAGAGGCTCGTGCACCATCCTGACATAGTGATGAGCATCAGAGAACTCCCACGTGGAGTCACCATAAGAGAGTCACCACATAGGGTCCATAAAAATAGGGCTCTTCAAGATGTAGAGATAGATCTAAGAGCCCTACGTAATGAGAGGATGGTTTTAAGAAACCTATAGGTAGAAAGTCTACGAAAAAGAATCATATCATGGAGATCTTGAAGCTCCATCCATCTCATTTTTCTAGGTGGACACCGAGATATTTAGGCAGAGGTATTGTTAGTCAACTTGAGAGGATGCTTCAAGTTATGTCCGTGTACCAACAACATGAAGGCTCAGTGTTGTTATCACATTCTTTAAGAGATGGAGCCGGTCTTGTGTAGAGGACCAAGGAATAGAATGTATCCATGTGGATTCTAAGATAATTACTTGGGAGCTCTTCGAGGAATAGTTCAGAAGATATTTATCTAGGAGGTTCATTTAGTAGAAGATAGATGAGTTCCACAACCTACGTTAGGTATCTTGATAGTGGAAGAATATGAGAGTCATTTCCTGGACCTACTTCAATATGTGTACTATATAAAGGATGAGCATGTGAGGAACCAAAAGTTCATCAAAGATCTTGAACCTAGACATTGGAGGGACAAATATGACATTCATTTCCCGTAGATACTAAATAGAGGATGTTGAGAAGGCCTACATTATAGAAGAGATAAAGATACAACAAACCAAAGATAGAGTACAAAGTCTTATCTAAAATGATAGATGCAAGATAGTAGATCGAGGTGGTCGATCCTCCTCCTTGTAGTTTAAAATGTTATGTATAGTATTCATTTAGGCCACCACAAAGAACTACCTCAGCAAAAAATCTCTAGACTCTATCTTTTATTTAGACCTCCATAGAGATTTTACGCTTAAAGGGGACAAAATATGGGGCCTCCTTCTCAGGGGCCATCAAGACTAAACCGCCTAGAGATCGAGTTAATAGGATCTCATCAATGTGACCATAATAGGTTGTAGCAAGATCATCAATGGATCCATGACATAGACTACTAGAGTACCTATAGGAGTCAACTTCTCAGATGAGAGGGACCTAGTAGTTTCTATAGTGTAGAGTACTTAGGAATCATCGGAGAGAGTTCCTCAAAACCTTAATAATAAGCAAGGAACCATTTTTATAGCCTACTGAATAGGTGAAATGGCTAGAAGCCGAAAGATATATGCTACGGTCTTCTAAGAAATGCCAGAAGAGCACCAAAGCATGGTGATTGAGACAACATGTAACATTGATGGCATTTTTATTCTTTTATTTGATTTAGGTTCCTTAGATTCTTTTTATTTCTTCATTTGTAGTAGAGGAATGCAATTTGATGGTAGTTAGGAAAATATGTGGTTGTCTCTGGGTTGCCGGAGATGGCTTCTTGAGGTAAGCTTTTTATAGACTCCTTGGTCAAGGAGTGCATAGTTGATCAAGACCCTTTTCCAGACTCTAGATCTTCGTATCCTTCCCCATTGGGTTCCTATGGGATTATTCTGGGAATGGATTGGTTATCTATACATAGGGCCAAATTTGATTGTTACAATAAAGTAATATCATGTGCAGATGATTTAGGAGTGGAGATAGTGATAATGGGAGTTAGGAGACCCACCTTTATTCACACCATATCCGTTATGCATCTTAAGCGGTGTGTGCGATGAGGTTGTCAGTTGTTTGCTATCACGATTAGTGACAGATCTAAGGATGAGTCTAGTGGGCCATCACTTGATGATCATCACATCTTGAGAGATTTTTTCTGATGTATTTCCATGGAGCCGCTGTCATTACTTCCCCATGTGAGATAGATTTTAACATTGATTTGGTCCCACGAGCAGAGCCTATCTCACCAACCCCTTATAGGATGACTACCCCCATGAGCTATGTGACCTCAAGTTTTAGCTAGAGGGCCTTCTCGGATAAAGGCCTAATCCATCCTAGTATATCCCTTAGGGTAAAATGGTGATTTTTATGAAGAATAAGGATGGATCTCGTGCATTTGTCTATTGATTAGTGTCCAATCGAATAAAGTAATGATCAAGAATCATTACCCCCTTCCACACATTCATGATTTATTTGATTAGATGAAGGGGTCAAAATATTTTGAAGGATAGATCTTAAGTCTAGAAACCATCACCATTTTGAGGATCACAGAGGCAAATATTCATAAGATAGCTTTCCAGATGAGATATAGCCACTACGAGTTCACAGAGTGCCTTTTGGTAAGACGAATGCCCTCATAGTATTCATGAGTTTGATGAATGGGGTATTTTGGACATTTTTGCATTGCTTCATGCTATTTTTTATTCACAAAATTTTTATTTACTCATGTACATGTGAGGAACGTGAGGATAACCTTTAATGATTCTACAATGGGTTTGTCAACAACACTTTTTACTGAGGGAACCTAGTGAAGTGTGCATTCTTTCAATTAGAGGTGCAGTACTTAGGTCACATCATTTTAGGGGAAGGTATCACCGTAGATCCTTCAAAATTTTATCTATTATGGATTGCCCGTACTAACTAGTGTGATGAGGTGTGTAGTTTCATGGGGATGACAAAATACTATAGGAGATTTGTTTAAGAATTTTATTAGATTACACACTCCCATCACTTCCCTTCTAAGAAAAAGGAAGAATTTTTTTGGTCTAATAGATGGGAGAAGGCCTTTAGTACACTGAAGGGATGCCTTGTGTCAACACCGATTCTGTTGTGCCATACCCTCAAAGGGATTTATTTGTATGCATAGATGCTTGATTGGTAGGATTAGTTGGAGTATTGATGCATGATGTTCATGTGGTTTCCTTTAGGTCTCAAAAACTCAAATATCATGAGCTCAATTATCCGACTCATGACCTAGAGCTTGCAGCAATTGTGCATGCTTTGGTTTGATGGAGACATTTCCTTCTTAGTAGGAGATTTATTCTCACGATTGATCACTTGAGTCTTTGTCACCTCTTCACGCAACCCAATATCAATGCTCATTAGTTGTGTTGGATGGAGTTTCTATGCACGTATGACATGGAGATAGAGCATGTGCAGGGGAATGAGAATTTTTTTCCAATGCTTATAAGTAGATGGAGACATTTGGTTATGGCTACTTCAAAGGGGATACATGATTTGTGAAGAAGATTTTGTGACATCTTCCTCATGATAGTTTCTACCTTACAACAAGATCGAGAGATCGAGTCTCAAGAGACCCAACATAAGGGGAAGTTCGATGGTTTCATAAGAGTGTTAGATGGGCTTATCAAAAAATATGTTGGCTATATGTACCTAGGGATGGAGGTTTGAGGTAGGAAATCTTGGTAGAGGCTCATCGTGCACCTTATTCAGCCCATCCATGGGTGAAGAAGATGCACACCACTTTAAGATAGGTATACCATGTCAGAGGCCTTTGGAGAGATGTAGCTCAGTTGTGTCACACTGTTTATAAGATGTCAAAGGTGAAGGTCAAACATCAGCACCAACTTGGCCTCTCTTACCCCACATGCTATCTCGGAGTGGAAATTTGACACACTTTCCATGGATTTCATAGTAGGGATACTCACGTCAATGATACCACCACGATGCTTTGTCCATGGTCACGATTGATAGATTGATGAAAGTGACTCATTTTTCTCTGGTGAAGACCACCTATACAGCTAGTGTAGTAGCGAGAGTGTACCTGAATGAGATTGTTAGACTACATGGGATTCCATGGAAGATCATTTGTGACTATGATCCTTTATACACATCACATTTTTGGACTACCATGCGTGAATAAGCCCTTGATGAGCATAAAATTTAGCAAAACCTATTATCCAAAGACAAAAGTGGGCTGACAGGAGTGGGTGAATCAAATTTTAGAGGACATCCTTTGGATATACGTTAAGGATCATTAGTTGAGGTGGGAGGAATAATTTTATTTTGTGGATTTTCCTACAACAACAATTTCTCCAGTAGGCGTGGCACAAGTTGAATTTTGATGGATCCTCAAAAGGAAATCCAGGGGATTCATGACAGGGAGTCATTAGAGCTACTTTTTCAGAGGCAACCAATCACTACTCAGAGATTAGTTTTGGGGAATAAGTTACTTTTATTCTTGCAAAATGGGTAGGAAACTAATCACTACTCGAAGATCTAGCAAAGCTTTGGGAATAAGGTTAAATCAGATGGTCTAGCAAATATTGGGGTTAATAATACATTGCAATAATACATTGCAAACTTGGCTAAGGGGCGACACTCTTCCTACTAAAGTAAATGATGACATCATCAAAGATTTGCATGACTTGGAGCGTAATCACTAATAGATGTAGGGGATGCTAAGGAGTGGTTTATTAATTGCAAAGTGATGACATCATCAAAGATTTGCATGACTTGGAGTGTAATCATTAATAGATGTAGGGAAGATGCTAAGGAGTGGTTAATTAATTACAAAGTGAGGATTAATGATTACAATTTTCCACACATTTGGGAGGTCTTCAAAAGTAGAGCAGAGGATGAATCGTATAGTTTTAAAATTTTTACCATTGTGAGAAGTGGAAACATCACAAGAAAAATGGGGGGACCGCCTTGCAAGACTGAGCCCACCCATAATCCAACATGGAAAAATGATACAGTTTCTGTAGAACTATTTGCAAAAGGGGGTCTTACGAATTTTATTGAAAAAATCCAAGGTTTTGATCAGGATCTTTCAATTAAATTCATGCATGGATGGAGGAATCACGCGGTTGAGTATAGTAATATCAAGGTTGAGATTTCGGAGCTAATTGCCCAGGTAACCGAGCTTAGTCTAGATGGAACCAAATTCTTCAACAAAGCGAGTGGATAGAGAGTGGAGGCTAAGAAGTTTCTCGATGAGGGGGAGAATCTGGAGTTTGTGACGGCTGGCATCAAAATTGCATCTATTCCAGAGCCCTTCACTTGAGATTGTAAGGATGGTGGTAAGGTACGTTACTCTGGAGGGGAGATTTGTCACTATCCCCCAGAAGCACTTAATTTTCCTTAATCACTTTCGTAGAAACCTTACCATAAAATTTCCTCATTATTTGTTGAATTCATTGGAGAAATCTGTACTAGAGGTGCAAAACCACACTAGGGTTGTTCCCCTTCATCAAGGGTTGATCCTTCTCATTCACCGCCACTACTCAAACACTTTCCCACAATTTCCCGAATCTCTTCCCCCCTACCTCCATTCCTCCCCTTCCCGATAGGAAACTTGACATTGCTACCACCAGCAAGAAAAGGAAAGAGATGAAAGCTAAGGTCCCTCTGCCAGCTTCTTAGAGGGTTTTAAGAAGTCATAAAGATCTAGAGCTTGCAGTGAATTTACTTCACATTAGTAATCTGGTGGAGGAACCTAAAGATGTGGACTTGTTGGTCAGGGTTGAAAAGATGGAAAAGGAGATTTAGGACCTAAAGAGTGCTATTAGGGATATGGATTAAAAAACGGGCAAATGGAAGCTACAAAATGCTAAAGATGGTGATATCAACTGCTGAAATTTTCAAAAAGCTTCTCTCTGGATGACGGAAATTGTGAATCTAAAGTGAAGAAGGCCCTTCTAACCTTGAACTAGTGGTGTGATAGATCGATCAATTAGGATGACTACTCAAGGCTCCAATCAATATCGAGCTCGCATGATTCGGTCTATAGGTTGTGGAATACGTGGAAAATGACCTGGGATAGTTTCGTATATCTCCCGATAAGGTCATAGGGCTGGATGGTAAATATAATTGACTCTATGGGTGATTCTCTGGCCTAGTCCAGAACTCCTTAGCTTTGTTAGCTGCTATGTCTAATAAGGATAATTGTTCAATGATGATAGGTGGAAGTGGAGTAGATCTAAATACTAGTGTACGTAGGCCAAATCTATGTCCGATTCACCTATGGGCTCGTTGGATGTGGGATTTGTGGGTCAAAACCGTAGATTCATATTTGTTGTGGTCCTACTATGGTCATGTGCGGAATCAATCCCTAATCCCTAGTATCCAATAATCATATGCCTTTCAACTTCTATATTCAGAATTAATAATTGTGTGATCTTCTCAGAGTATCTTACAAGATGTGTTTGTGCAACCCGAATTCTCAAGTCTGGTATCTATATCTGTGAGAGTGTCTCCTACATCTCTGTCATGGGGGACCAAAGGATCACAACCAAAGGTCTACTCTCTTTTAAACCCTTTCTACAACACATGTGGGTATGAATCTAGGGTAATCTATAGTTTGGTTGATTTGACCAAAATGTGTGCTGCTTGGTCATCTTCTATGTGTTTAACCCGCTTAACTTGGAAACTGATTTTTGTAAGTTTACCGTTGTTCGAAGACTTGGATCCTAAGATTCTGATCTATATCAGTTATGGCTATGATGAGATTGGGTCAGTACGATTGTCTCAAATACGTATTCTCTGGGCTCTCTAGGTCCCGTGATTGTCATACAAAAGAAAGTTATATAAATCTAACTAATGACAAAATAAACTAATTGTGAAAGATACGTCTATGTATATTCCTAAATCTGATATATCTATCTACTAAATAGAATTTAAAGAACAACTATCTAATATATCTAGAATTGATAGCTAAAATAACAAATTAAAACAAACAAGATAACCGAGTATAGCTATTTGTCTGTGCAACTATGAACCTATTCTAAATAATGAAATAATTGATCTAGTCTATTTGAAAGACTCTCATCCTACCTCAGAAGTGAGAAATGAATCATAGTTTCTCATAAAAACTATCAATCCCCACAGCTTCCCTGCAATATCAAAAGTAAAATTGACTGAAATAAAGTGATTAACTACTCTATTTGATATGTTTCTAATTAGAACTTTGAAAGCTAGAACCTGGATTCTGCAGAACAGTGGCAAATCCATGGTGTGTGTGATCTTGTCCCCTCAGTGTGATCTCCTCATTCCTTCATGTTCACGTGGATCCAGAAAAGTGTGTAATGCTAGCATCAACAGAAGTAGATATTGGGACAAAGGCAAGCTTAGGATACAGACTGAATACAATGCGAGTAGGAGAGAGATAGCACAAGAGTACAGAGCTTGGCTTATGCAATTCCTAGCGGATTTATTACGAGTCATGCAACATAAAACGTCCAGAACCTGAAACTATCCTATTTGAAGAACAAAACCTGCAACTTTAATGGCTTCCTATTGAAAAAAAACTATTTTACTCCAATGGATTGGATGAAATATCAACAACATTTGCACAAGATGGATATGTGGCTTCCTAACAGCAAAACAACACTAACTAGGCATGCAATGAAAGAAACTAAGAATTCTAAATAAAATGAAAGACTAATCTATTGCAATGAGAAATTCAGAGGCAAATTTGAGGGGCCATTTGCTTGAGCACAAGCCAACTATTTATAGCATTTGCATTTACCCAAGGTAAAAACCAAATAGAACTCTTAAACTATAAACAATGGCAAAACACTATTCCAGGGAACCAAAATCATTAATGCAAGCTTATGGCGGTGAAAAAAGCTTGGTAAACATTGAAATTTATGTGAGTCGTGTTAAAAGAGCATTCTAGAAAACACGTAGTGGCCGGACCGCCCCTCTGGGCGGCGGTCACAAGACCACCACCCACTGTAGGTGGCGGTTTCATAACTGAAGAGAAAAGGCCAAGAAAAGAGGGAAAAAGAGAAAAACAAAGCATGCGGGGCTAAGCAGGGCATGCGGGATGTTAACGCACACTTGGGGAGATTTTTTGAGATCCCGAACACCTTGCGAGGAGACTTGTATCATCATTGGGGTACGTGTTACGTTGTTTTGATGGTGCAAGTACCCTACAATTTTGGGTACATACATATTTCCCCCTCGAGAAGTGTTTTAGCCATGAAGAGGTGTAAAACGGTGGGTCCGAGTATGGCGGTCCCGAAATGGGAAGTTGAAAGTTATACCTGATACATCCGTGTGTCGAAATGACGCCATCCAAAATTCCGCTCCCTGCAAAATGAAAAGAGAACTCAAGTGCAGATAGACAAGATAGATCGGAAAATAAATGCTAAAATAATGGGAAATGAGGATGTACCATTTGTGCGGGGGTAAGAACTTACCTCCGTCGGTGCTCCAAACCTGCGAAAAAAACATTCAAAACAAGTCAGGCTGCTATATATATGAAAGTGGGCCCATTTTCCTATTCATTTGCGTGTTGATTTGATTGATTCTGAGCTCTGGGACCCATGGTGATGGTTTCTTACGAGAGTAGAGTCAAAATGTTCATGGCGAGATAGCGATCATGCCTCCGCGTGCAGATCATCGACCCGTGAGATCACAGGTTAGTTTTCCTCAATTTATCATTTTTACCCCCTCAATTTTAAAATGCTAAAATCTTTGTCGGGGGGTTATTTTTGAAAATGTTAGGTTTAAAAGGTCCATCTAGGGGGCGCCTACTGGGTAGGCTTTTTTTTAGTTAAAATGGTCCTCTTTTGGCATTTTTTTAGGATTTTTAAGTTATAAAACCCGTGTGGGTTTTCGGGACATGACCGCCCTCCCCCCCAAGGCAAGGGTTACATGATCGCCGCCCTATTCAGGGTGGTGGTTACACAACCGCCGCCTTAAGGTGGCGGTTACGAAACCGCCTCCCTGCTCAGGGTGGCGGTTTTGCACAGAATGCCAAAAGAACATCTATTTGAGATTGTTTTTGCATTTTTAGCATTTCTATGTGTTTTCATGATTTTTCTAGTATTACTTTGATGCTAACTTGCTTTGTTTTGTGTGTTTTTGGGTGTATACAGGTGAGAGAGGAGGAGTACATTTGGTGGAGGGAGCCGAGAGAGGGAGTGTGACTGGCTCCAAAGAAGATTTGCAGATGCACTTTCACAAGATGAGGAGGACACTCTTCAGAGGGATGGGATACTACGTATCTCACGCATTCCACATGTTGCACCATCCAGTCACATTCTTTGTGACTTATTCTCCTATTGGGATGCTGATCGGAACACCTTCCGATTACTGGGGTCCGAGGTGAGTGGACCATCACACTAGAGGATGTTTATCCATATCCTGGGGTCCCGATCATCATCTGAGACACTCTTACCCTCTTAGTTCATGGGCCCAGATAGCATAGGGGCCTATATGGGAGATGCAAATTCATCTCCATGGTTCAAGAAGGGGGTCGAGTTCGATCTATTCCTAGTTTTCCCATCCCCTTGCTTCACAAAGCCATGGGGATCCTTGCCTCGAGATTGATCGGGACAAGGGAGGAGACACATTACTATATTGGCTGGGTCCCCCATCATTGGTAGATTGAGGGCCATGGCCGGATTTATGCCTATTCCGAGATTTATACTGGGACTACCTACCATGACTTATACAGGTAGTCCATTTAGGGCTCGAGCCACCCGACTGGGTCATGAGTTGGGTTTATGAGCACTTCATTCCTTATGGTAGAGGTGTAGAGGTGACAAATCCCGTGAGTCTCAACCAGATGGATAGATATGTCCTGAGAGAGGGGCTTGCTTCTCCGACCACCGATGACATGGAGGCCACACCATATCAGAGGCATCTTACTTTGATCTCCCGCTCCACCACAGGCAACTTATCGACAGAGTGGGGAGTGGAGATACCCTATTCCTCAACCTATGCTTCCCCGTAGCGTAAGATACATGGCCCGAGGGAGGCCGAGGGGGTCCTAGAGGTCGGGTTGAGGCATTCCTATTGCGGCCAGAGGGTAGACGTGCTCCGAGGGAGAGCCAGCCACTCACACACCCTCTCGGGTCCCGCCCATAGCAAATGACCCCATCGACATAGACTCCGAGTCCGAGGAGTTTACAGGGGAGAGACAGAGGGGGAGACTAAGGAGGACAGTGATCCTGAGTGGCATGACACTCAGGATATCATGCAAGCAGAGAGGGCCGAGCAGAGTGCAGAGAGAGTTACTCTGGTTTCAAGGAGCCACTCTCCTAGGGCCATGGTGGGGAGGATGAGTCCATTGTAGGATGCCATGTTGCTCCAGCCACGGGGAGCAACTCATTTAGTGCCAAGTGATCCGTGGCGTGCCGACCCCGAGATCCATCCCGAGGCCTGGTGATCCGAGTAAGTTACCATCCTTCTTTTAATGTTTGTTTTTAATTAGGATTTCCTTAGTTACTATTTCTCCTCTTGTTTGCTCTTGTATTTTATCTCTTGTTTTATTTCTAATTTGTTTTCCTCCTTTGTTTGCAGAGACCGCCGATGAGTGGCGAGACTTGATTCACAGGGTATGCACTGATACCCTAATGATCCCCATGGAGAGGACCCACAGAGTTGTCTGTGGATGCTGGGAGCCCTCAGCAGCTGGTAGACACACTAACATCTTTTCCCTAGTCTGGCATGTGGCCAGGATGGTATCGACTCTCCACACGAGCTAGCGGGGTATAGGACAGCCGAGCACCTGATGAGGAGTCATTCTCGTGGTGAGACTATGGCTGCCCCTCGGGATCCTGAGCCCTCCGTGCACTCAGAGCGCGGCGTAGCCGAGTCCTAGGCATGGGCGTGCACCTTCAGAGGGGTCTCATAGGGGTTGAGAAGCCACTTGGCTCTCCTAGATTTTGTATGATATATTCTTTTGTATATCCCGGGCTCTTTGAGCGTTTTGACCATGCTTAGCGCATGATGGCATTGTACAGAAACTTTGATTATATATATATATTCTTTTTGGATCAAATTTTGGCATTTATGGCTTTGTTTCCTTTCTAGTTTCCTCATGTGAACTATGATATTATGCTTATATGCTTTTAGAATGTATGCAATGGAGAACAAATGATGCAAGTGTTTACTTTCTTTTTGTATTTCATGATGCTGATATATGATAATGTAGATACAATGTGATTTTGAATCTTAGTTTCTGTAAGCAATTTTGGATACTTCATGTTTGTTTTGGCAAAGTGGTGAAGACAAGCTGGTATGATGAGTAGATAAACTTGCCCCTACTCCTAACTCCACACAACTAGTAAGATGCGAGGGCTCATCACCGAGAGCTAAAAGGGCACAAGTTATGAAATGTGTTGAAATGATAGTGATGAAAGATAGACAAAGCTTTGGGAACCAAATTAGGATGCTACAAGCTTACTCCACTCGAGTGACTTCATAGTTTTGGGATGCAACTTGCTTTGCGGTTTATCTAGACTTAGATCCGTAGATGGCCACATGGTAGACAAAATCTGGTTTTTAGGATTTTTAATTCTCTTGGAATTTTGGACATCTGATTCATTTGTTTTTGACTCAAGACTTCAAGATTTGAATTGTTTTTCTATGACCTTTTACGTTTGTTTGTCAAGAGGACCCCCTACACCTTGCCCCATGCTACTAGTAAGAAGTATGGGTTTATCACCATAGGCAAGGCATAGGCGAGTAAGGGCATTTCCATCCTTTCCCAACCCTACGTCACTAGTAAGAGACAAGCTCATCACCAAAGGTTGGTGGGGCAAGGAAATGTGTAAATTTAAAATTTTCTATTTGATCTATATTTGACTTGTTTACTTGAGCAAAATGTCAGTGTGTTCTTATTTCCAAAGAGATATATATACGGGATAGATGTGACACCATGAAGCTTCAAGAATAGACCATAGGCAAGACACCCATCCTAAGAAGAAACCAAAAGTGAGAATAAACCCACAGATCTTGGCATGGTTACCATTAAGACTTTGTCATATCTAGCTTTATTTGATGAAATGATTCCAAATAGTTTGATGATATCATGGAAATGGAGAAGTATGATTAGAGTGTTTATGCCAACAACATCATGAGTTTGTAATGAATTTCTTTGAGAACAAATTCCTTGATCACAATTTTTGTATAAACAAGCGGACAAAATGATCCTAATCTATATGAAGATGCAATGTAGATATAATTATATAAGTAGTGCTAGCTTTTACGTAGAATCATTTGAGGTGTAGGGAATTGACTTTTTCACCAAATTCCTCACCTTCTAGCGTACATAAAGAGATATGCACCATTTCCATAGTCCTTCATGACTCGGTATGGGCCCAACCATTTGGGCCGAACTTCCTTCCTTCGCCGGTCTTTTTGTCGATCCAACTATCTAGCCTTAGAACTAGATCACCTTCATATATGTCACGTTCATAGACCTTCTTGTTATACTACGCCGACACATCCGGTCAGCATAGACTCTGTGCCACTGTTCAACATCTAACCTAGCTTCATCTAGGCTTTCTAGTTGGGAGAGACGTGCTTCTCTATAAGCATCTTCATCTAGAATCCCTTGTAATGAAATGTGGAGACTGGGTATTTCAACCTCAAGCGGGAGAACTGCTTCTGCCCCAAATACTAGCGAGAAAGGAGTCACTCCTGTTGGTGTCCTTATTGAGGTTCTGGTGGGCCCATAAGGCCGGATATAACTTCAAATGCCAATCTCATTTGTTTTCTTTCACCATTTTAAGGAGAATGGATTTTAATGTTTTGTTTGTCACCTCAGCCTGTCCATTGGCTTGAGGGTAATACAAGGAGGTCGTATGATGGCTTATTTTAAATTTATTACATAATTCATGAACTTCATCATTCTTAAAAGAAGTCCCATTATCTCGAGATAATGACTTGGAAACACCGTACCTAGCAAATGATTTGGTTCAAAATGAACTTGGCAATTACAGAACCCGGTATAGTAGTAAGAGGCATAGCCTCTACCCACTTGGTAAAATATTCGGTGGCCATGATTATAAAATTATGGCCATTCAGGATGAGGGAGAGAATTTCCTATTAAATCTAGGCCCCATGTGAAAAGGGCCATGGAGTAGCGATTGGTCAGTAGAGCTTGTGCCGGCATGTGAATCTCATGAGAGAATTCTTGACATTTATGACACCTTCGTACAAACTCTACTGTGTCGTGCTCTAGAGTGGCCAGAAATAGCCCATTCGATGTATTTTACGAGTGGTGGCATGGCCACCAAGTGGCCTCCACACATTCCACTATGAGATTCATGGAGAATCTTCTTGGATTCTTCTATGTGTCGACACATCTTAGAAGCATTCCATCGAATGCTTTTCGATAGAGGACTTGCTCTATAATGACGTATTTCGCTATGATAATGCGTAACCACCTTCTTTGTTGTGGAGTAGCACCTTCTGGATATGTATGGTCCATGATATAATTAATAATATTAGTATACCAAGGACACTCAGAGATAGAAGGTCGGGTTTCAATGTAGTATACGCACTCATCTGGAAAGTCCAGATCTACTAGATCACCTCCGTCTAATGGATTATCAGCTAACCAATCCATGATGATTTGTCCTTTAACCGACTTTTGATTTATGAATGTTAATTCAAATTCACCCATTAAGGTTATAAAGCATCCAACCTTTTTAGACAAGGACCCTTGCGTGAGGAAAGTTTGTAAATGTTCTATTTTTACAATGACCTTTGTTTCTTGATTTAACATGTAATGTCTTAAGCATTTTGTTGCAAAGACTATGGCGAGGCATTCTCATTCTGCTTGTGTGTAGCATGTTTCATAGTCAAGAAATGTCCGGCTAATGAAATAGATCACACGTTCTCTATTGTCATCATCTTCTTGAGCCAACATATAGCTAGCGAGACATTGGTGGCTCACGAATATAAAATTAACGGGTGATCCGGCTTAGGTGGCATTAGCGTAGGTGGTGATAACAAGAAACGCTTAACTACATTGAAAGCTTCATTGCAGTCTTCGGTCCAATCAATGCTATAATCTTTCTTGAGTAGATTGTTGATTGGATGAATGGCGAAACTTAAGTCCGGGATGAATCTCCGGATCGCACCAAGTTTTCCAAGAAATGATCTGATTCCAGATTCATCCGAAGGTGGGACCATTTCGAGAACAACCTTAATTTTGGTTAAGTCAACATCGATCCCACGTGATGATATAATGTAACCTAGGAGCTTCCCTCCTGTCACACCAAAGACACATTTTTCTGGATTTAGCGTGACTCCGTATTCTATCAGACGTGAAAGAATGACGCGAAGCACTTCCGGATGGTCACAACGCTTCTTGGCCTTGGCCAACAAGTCATCTACATAGGATTCCACAATTTTATGAATAAGATCATGAAATATATATGTCATAGCCCACTGGTATGTAGCGCCAGTGTTCTTGAGACCGAATGGCATAACAACATAGCAATAGGTTCCCCAAGGAGTTATAAATGTGGTTTTAGCTTGATCTTGTTCGGATATTCTGATTTGATTGTATCCCGAGAATCCATCCATGAGAGACAAAAGCTCAAATCCAGCTGTTGCATCAACAATGACGTCTATGGATGGTAATGGGAAGTCGTCTTTAGGACATGCTTTGTTAATGTCTCGGAAGTCTATGCAGATGCGTATCTTTCCATTCTTTTTGAGAACCGGAACGATATTAGATACCCACTGAGAGTAATCGACTGGTTTGATGAATCCTACTTGGAGGAGCTTTATTACCTCCTCTTTTACCATGAGAGCTACCTTGGGTTTCATTGGTCTCGATTTTTGTTTAATTGGTTTTGCATCTGATTTAGTGACGAGGTTGTGTACCGCAATGTGGGTGTAACTCCTGTCATTTCTTTATAATTAAATGCAAAACCTTCTGATGTTCCTTGAGGATCCGAGTGTGTATTTCTACTTCTAATGGAGTTAACGAGGATCCTAACTTCAATATCCTTGGTTCATCTTCCATTCCGATGTTAATATCAATTGTTTCTTCGATTAGAGAAGCATTACCTTCTTCAAACTCAGGTGGGGCTAGGGGTAGTTCCAGCATCATCTCCATTCTCGACTGTGTATATGTTGAGTTCCTTTTGTGGGGGAAGCTCTATCATGGGATTCCCATAATAGGAAGATGAATGCGGGATCAAAGATAAATCTACCACGTGATGGGTGAGATGTAATGCCACATAGGCATTTAAGAAATCAAGAGTGGTTGTATCACTATCAATGTGGTCTAGGATAGTAGATTTGTTTTCATTTCCATTTAAAAGAGGATTTGACATTGTTTTTATCAATGGTTCATCATGAAGGGATACCATGAAATGGGTATCCTCTAACTTACTATTTGGAGTAAAGCGCGATGCTGAGGTTGCTATTGAATCGGCAAGAAGATTTTGTTCTCACGGGATTGCTTCAATTGATATGAAGTCAAACTCCTTGCTTAAATTCAATACAGCTGTTTTGTAGAGTCTGTAAGTGCTCATCTCTTTGTTTCATATACTTCAACAGACTTGGTTTGCTACCAATTGTGAGTCTCCTAACACTCTGATGTTATCAACACCGATTCTCTTAGCTAGATGAGGCCAAGGAGGAGGGCTTCATACTCGGCACCATTGTTAGTGCATTCAAATTTTAGCTTTAAAGGAAAATGGTAGGACTTTTCCCTCGGGAGAAGTAAGGATTACACCTGCCCCAGCTCCGTAATGACATCTAGCTCCATCAAAATGGAGAGTCCAATACTTAGCTGGGAATATGGGCACTGGGACATTTGTTGTGTTAACATCTTCTACTTCTATCATGCAGAGATCCACTACTGGAAGAGAACCAACACCTAGGGTGCACCCCATGCCTACAGAATCAAATGGTAGGAACATTGGTAGATCCTGTTCTAGTAATTCAACAATTTTTGCAGTAGTTCCTAATGATACTATTTCTATAGTGTTAGCCTCATCTTTGGGGGCTGGGGTTGCCTTGGCTAGGCTCATAGTTTCAAGATCTATCGTAGGTACCAACTTTTCTTCTGGTTTCACATGACGGTAGGTTTATTAAGTTGGTTCTGTTGGGAGTTCAAACTCCGAGTGCATGCCTGGTCTTTTCTTTAGGTCAGCCAGGTGTACATCGAATGGTTTTGGATCACCTTTGGCTATGAACACCTTTCCTAAATGCAAGAATCTTACTTCTTGAAATAGCGTAGAAGGGATTGCCTTCATACGGTGTATCCATGGTCGGCCGAGGATCATATTATAGTTAGTTTCCCGATCTATAATATAAAACTCAGTCAGGATTGTTTTGGGTCCTAAGGTGACCGGTAGTATTATAGTTCCAATTGAAGTGGCTTTAAGGTTATCATAGCCTCTTAGCGTATTTCGAAGTCTGGAACAATTCATTTCTCCATACCCTAGCTTTTGAAGGAAAGAAAAGGGGACTATGTTAACTGCTGCCCCATCATCAACCATCGCGTGTTTCACATAATTGTTATAAACCCACACTTGCAAGTGTAAGGCCGGATCACCTCGCGTGTAATCTCAGCATCTGTTGGCATTTTGTTTATTTCGAATATGAATTCAACATCCCTATCCGGCTGCCCCGAGGATGGATATCAAAGTCTATATGGTTTACCTATGTTTCGGGAGGTGGAGTGATGCTAATTAGATGACCTAAACCCAATGCTTCTAAAAGAGCAGCCCTGTGAGCAGGGGAGTTCTTTAATAAATCCAAAAAGGAGATGTGTGAGAAGGTTTTTGTTAGATCATTAATTAAATCATAAGCACCTACGGGTTTTATTAATACTTGTTGGATATTGTCTATTTCTAGCGGGTAGCTTGGACTTAGCTGAGAGGAATACTCTCGTGTCCTTGTTACAGCTTCTATGGGTAGTTCGGCATCTAACTCCACTAAACCGACTATCTTAGGTCATGGCTGACTTCCTAGTTGTGGCGCAACTAATGGATTTAGCAAAGTTGAAGCTTCATGATCATTGTTTCCTGCAATTACACCCTTGTTTGTCCCACTTGGATTTAACTTGTTATTGTTGTGATTTGGGAGCGGATCATTGAAGATCTTGAGGGGTGCATTTTGAGGGGAAACTACCCCTGTAAAAGTATTTGGTGCTGGTGACGTAGGATCTACCAAGAACATATCTATGAAAAGTTGTCTTTGTTCATCTGGAAAACGTTGCATGAATTTATTGTAGTCACGACATGTTCTAGTGTCATGGCCCCGAATTTTTTGGAAACCACAATACGAGTTAGGATTGTAATTCCTAGTTTGTTGGCTTGATGTATATTGTGGCCTAAAACTTTGATCAAACCGTTGCCTATTAAAGTTTTGCATTTGTTGTTTTTGGTTTGAATTCTGGTTTTGATACCTAGTTGAATTTTGATTTGGATCCCATGTAGGGCTTCGCCGTTGTTGTTTTTTGTTGTTGTTGTTGTTGTGTGGATGATTAAAATCCACTATATTGATTGTTGGAGTAAAGTTATTGTTTCGTTGATTGTTTATTTGTGGTGGAGTATTCACAACATTTACCTTTCTATCCTGATCGGTTACTCCATCCGTTGTCACTCCATGATTTTTATTAAGGATTTTAGGTCCTTGATTGACATTCGTGATAGTAGGATAAGTTGTAGTGTTTTGGTTGGAGGTGATTAACCTCCCGCTTTGCTCCATATGTCTTGAGACCACCACTATCAATTTCCGCTTGATCTATTCGGAGAGCACTCTCAAGTACTTCATCGTAAGTTCTTAGTGGAACTTCTGACTTCTTCCTTTACCTCTCTTCTGAGAGAATGAAGGAATAAATCACATAGTTCCATCTGATCCATGTTCGGAGCACTTTCCAAGAATAGAGAACTGTGCACCACCTCTGGATGAAATGGGTGATAGATTCATTGTGTTCTTGCTTAATGTGCAAGAATTCCCTGATTCCTATCCTTAATAGTTTGTTCATGTCAAAGGCCTTGATGAACTCTAACACGAGTTGTTTGAATGAATGGATGGAAGCCTCAGGTATTCTATAATACCAATCGAGAGCGATACCTTCCAAAGTTTTGGGAAATATTTTAGCAACAACCCCATCCCAAGGGAGTAATTCTCAATGGTCATAGCATAAGCTTTGATATGTGCATTCGGATCTCCCTCACCTTTGTATTTGGGAAAATCGGAAGAGGTCTTGGAAGCATGACGCTTCGTATGGTGAAATCTAAGGGCTCTTTCAAGTATTCTGAATATGTCCCTATCACATAGGTTTCGACCATTGATGGTGCCTGCTGAGGGAGTGGAGGTGGAATGGGTTGTTGATATGGCATTGCATATGCATTGGTAGGAGCATAAGGGAACCCCTGTGGTTGAGTAAAAATACTAGGAGAGGAGAACATATCCCCTTGTGGTGATTTGGAGTACATGTTTAAGTATGAAGGGGTATTGTCCAAGAATGGATTATTTTGTACTAGACCGGGAGGTATTGGAATGGTGTTAGAAACGGTGGTTCTAATCGGTGTTTGTTGTGAATACTGAGGGTCATGCCTAACGTGCCTATTCCTATGAGGAGGTCTATTTGGCTAGGTTTGGAATTTCCTACCTACATGAGTTGAGAATGGTGATTTTCCTGGCAAGTTCTAACCCCCTCACTTTTTCTACTAACGTTGAAATGACTTCATTTGGTGAAGTCACGGTGTTTTTCCTTAGCGGTGTTTGTATATCATGGTGTTGTATAGGCATGTGATATCCTACTATGAATTGATCGCTGCCCTGCCAAGTTTCCCCGAGGGCATTTCCTATATGTAGTGGCATGGAGGTATTTCCTTGAAAAGAGACCTCGGGTTGTGTTTGTAAACCTCCTATAGGTGGGTACATACTTCGAGAATGTTGTTCATTCCTAGCATAACGTACCAAATGTTCATCATCTAAACCTAGGTATGAGTCTGATTGTCTACTAATTTGTGGTCTAAGTAGTACCTGAGGAGATGAACTTGACTCTCCTGTGAGCATCATATTGTTCGAGCCTGAAGGCTCTGTTTGTTGTGTTTGAGTGAACTGATCCAACTCTTCTGTTTGGAAAGATGAGTTATATCTGATCCTTGGAGATGGAGTTTGTGTTGATAATTGGTTAGTTGAGTAGTTGTCACCCCATACCGAGAGCGAGGGTGATGATTGTCTCATTCAGTTGAGCATAGTATGCCTCAAGACCTAAGAGAGGCCTACCATATGCATCGAATCTCGAACATATTCTGGGGTATATGAATACCCACAAAATAATGGGAAGGAGCGAAGGTGATGGTGAAAGCTAATGAGGTAGTAAAGATGAAAGAGTTTTTTAATTTGAAAGAACCAATAGAAATCTGACTCCAGACCAGAGAAGTAGAAAGTTTCACGTCGGGTTCACCAATTTTGTACGATGGAAAAGTGACAAGTGAGCATGGGAATCTACAAGTAACTTTTCCTCACACCCGACCTCCCGAGGTCATGCCGAGACAGCCGGTGGGGATTGAATATGTGTGGGATGCAGACAAACTAATTAGGGTAATCTGATGTCTTCGACACGCACTAGTGGAAATTGTGAATCTAAGGCAAAGAAGGCCCTCCTAACCTAAACTGGTGTGATAGATCGATCAACAAGGATGACTACTCGAAGGCTCCAATCAATATCAAGCTCTTGGCATGATTCGCCTATAGGGTTGTGGAATACGTGGAAAATGACCTATAGTTTCGTATATGTCCCGATAAGGTCATAGGGGGATGGTAAATATAATTGACTCTATGGGTGATTCTCTGGCCTAGTCCAGAACTCCTTAGCTTTGTTAGCTGCTATGTCTAACAAGGATAACTATTCAATGATGATAGGTGGAAGTGGAGTAGATCTGAATACTAGTGTACGTAGGCCAACATCTATGTCTGATTCACCTATGGGCTCATGGGTCGTGGGATTTGTGGGTCACAACCATAGATTCATATTTGTTGTGGTCCTACTATGGTCATGTGCAGAATCAGTCCCTAATCCCTAGTATCCAATAATCATATGCTTTCTCAGCTTCTATATTCAGAATTAATAATTGTGTGATCTTCTCAGAGTATCTTACAGTGTTTTTGCAACCTGAATTCTCAAGCTAGTATCTATATCTGAGAGTGTCTCCGTATCCGGCTCATGGGACCAAAGGATCACAACCAAAGGTTTTCTCTCTTTCAAACCCTTCTACAGTCATGTGGATATGAATCTAGGTAATCATGTAGTTTGGTTGATTTGACCAAAATGTGTGTGCTTGGTCGTCTTCTATGTTTAACCCGCTTAACTGGAAACTGATTTGTTGTAAGTTTACCATTGTTCGGAAGACTTGGATCCTAAGATTCTGATCTATATCAGTTATTGCTATGATGAGATTGGGTTGGGGCATGATTGGCTCGAATACGTATTCTCTGGGCTCTCTAGGTCCCGTGATTGTCATACAAAAGAAAGTTATATAAATCTAACTAATGACAGAATAAACTAATTGTGAAAGATATGTCTATGTATATTCCTAAATCTGATATATCTATCTACTAAACAGAATTTAAAGAACAACTATCTAATATATCTAGAATTGATAGCTAAAATAACAAATTAAAACAAACAAGATAACCGAGTATAGCTATTTGTTTGTGCAACTGTGAACCTATTCTAAATAATGAAACAATTGATCTAGTCTATTTGAAAGACTCTCGATCCTACCTCAGAAGTGAGAAATGAATCATAGTCTCTCAGAAACTATCAATCCCCATAGCTTCCCTGGCAATATCGAAAGTAAAATTGACTGAAATAAAGTGATTAACTACTCTATTTGATATGTTTCTAATTAGAACTTTGAAAGCTAGAACCTGGATTCTGCAGAATAGTGGCGAATCCGATGGTGTGTGTGATCTATGTCCCCTCAGTGTGATCTCCTCATTCCTTCGTGTTCACGTGGATCTAGAAAAGCGTGTAATGCTAGCATCAACAGAAGTAGATATTGGGACAAAGGCAGCTTAGGATACAGATTGAATACAATGCGAGTAGGAGAGAGATAGCGCAAGAGTACAGAGCTTGGCTTATGCAATTCCTAGTAGGATTTATTGCGAGTCATGCAACATAAAATGTCCAGAACCTGAAACTATCCTGTTTGAAGAACAAAACCTGCAACTTTAATGGCTTCCTATTGAAAAAAACTATTTTACTCCAATGGATTGGATGAAATATCAACAAAGACTTTCACAAGATGGATATGTGGCTTCCTAACAGCAAAACAACACTAACTAGGCATGCAATGAAAGAAACTAAGAATTCTAAATAAAATGAAAGACTAATCTATTGCAATGAGAAATTCAGAGGCAAATTTGAGGGGCCATTTTCTTGAGCACAAGCCAACTATTTATAGCATTTGCATTTACCCAAGGTAAAAACCAAATTGAACTCTTAAACTATAAACAATGGCAAAACACTATTCCAGGGAACCAGAATCATTAATGCAAGCTTATGGCGGTGAAAAAAGGTTGGTAAACGTTGAAATTTACGTGAGTCGTGTTAAAAGAGCATTCTGAAAATGCGTAAAGGACCACCGCCCTGAGCAGGGCGGTGGTTACAGACCGCCGCCCGCTTAGGGGTGGCACACGACCTACCACCCAATCAAGGCGGTTTTCATAATCAAGAGCAAAAGGCCAAGAAAAGAGGGAAAAGAGAAAACAAAGCATGCGGGGATAAGCGGGGCATGCGGATGTTAACGCACACTTGGGGAGCTTTTCCGATCCCGAACACCTAGGAGACTTGTATCATCATTGGGGTACGTATTACGTTGTTCCGAGACGATGTAGTACCCTACAATTTTGGGTACGTATAGTTCCCTCTTGTTCGTGTTTTGTCTCTTTTACTCTTATTCAGATCACTGTCTGTCTTGATCCTATTTTGTTTCCTATATTGTATTATCTGGCTATTGAGCCTCCTAGTTTATGATGTTTGGCATATCTAGGATCAGTTTTTCCTCTTTTGATATCTGGCTTTTGAGCCTTTTTGTACACAGGGTATAGTCCCTTCAAAACTATTTACCCATAGTTAAAAAAATAGTTTTCAAAGTTCGATTGACATTGCACCTTTTCAGGAATTGTATGGAAGAGAGTATAGGACATCGTTGAGTTGGGATAGATTGGAGGGTATAGTATCTCTTGGACCAGCTTTGTTACATGACATGGAACAATAGTTTTTTTGTCGATAGATGTTGAAAGAGGCCCGGGACATACGAAATAAGTATGAAGATAATATAATTTACCGTAGTTATGTGGTGGGAATGAAGGTGTTTCTCATCTCGGGCATCATAAGAGTTTGATCCATTACGAAAAAGGCTCTAACTTTTCTCCTAGATTTGTCGGTCCATTCAATATCCTGCAACGGATCGGTCCCTTAGTTTATCAACTAGCCTTGCCACCCAACTTGTCTCGCATGCATGATGTGTTTCACGTATCTGTTCTTAGGATATATCCCATATCCATATCATGTATTGTATTAGACCGCATTACAAAAAGTGCAGGAGCAGGGGAAGATGATGGTGGAGGGTAAGTGCAGGAAGTTGATGGACAAATATAGGGTCATCCGTGGACATCATATTGCAAATAACAACATAATATCAACTTGTAGGGATTATTAGCAATACATACACTCAAAATTAGACAAAATTATATTAATATGAATCATAGCATCTGGAATCTAGTTTCTAAAATACTAATTTTTGTAAAAAATGGACAAGATTAGCTATATTAAACACTCAAAATTCAATGACTTGGTATTTTTTTTTAAAAACGCCGATAAGATTATAGTCCGTTTGCCCACAATTTGGATGACCAAAAATTGATATATATATTTTTCCTTTGGTGAGAAGTTATATGCCACTATCTATCTTGGGATGGATTTTATTTTGTATTTTTTTGAGTAATATTTTATTTTTTATGATTTTTTCCGTGAAAGTGGTATGAAAACATAAAGAAAACAGAGCACTTTCCGTTTGCCCGCCATAACTTCATCAAAAAATATTGAAATCAAATAATTTTTTTTTGAACATGTATATAATTTCACCACGGTTGGGATGGTATAAGTTTTATCACATTTTGACAAGTGAAACAAATTTTGCAGTCTTAAACGTAGACATAAACATTCACAGGAAAAAGTGTCTTAAAGACCTACTATTAGTAAAAAATTATAAAATGATATTTATCCTCTTCTATTCACTTTAAAATCAGTATTTCTACAAAGCTAATAGTCTCCCCTACGCAATGGTACCATTTTTATGACATAGTTTTTACTTTTCGGCATGGTTCAAGTCCGCGGAAGACTAAATTTGATGTTTTGCTGTTTTTAATGTAAAATTCAGGATTTGATGTCCACTTAATTGTCCCCCAACTTGGTGCACTTACCCCGGAGCCCATGTGTATTTTAGAGTGGAGGATTCTATGCCTTCAAGGACGAGAGATTGATCAGTGTGAGTCTAGTGGGACAAGTATGATGAGACTTCCGCTACATGGGAGGATGCTATGATTCTATGAGTTTATCTTCCACACTTATTTCAAAGTGACTTAAGGAGGAAGTCGAGTTTAATGGGAGGGGTATGTAGTGCCCAATTCTCTTTGACACTTATTATATTTTGACTTCGATTACATGTTGACTATAGTCATACATATTATTTTATCATTTTGGTTTAGCATAATGTTAGATGATAGAGATATGTTGACTATTGATAGATTTTGATTCATAGTGTGATTGTGTGGATTCTTAGAGGCAATAGAGAGAGATTCTATATTGATGATGATGATGTGTTGTTGGCATATATATTACTGATATTCAAAAATTTCATCTTGTTGACTATGATTTAACATTTGGCCTAATCTTGTGATCTTGTTGATATTGATAAAAGATAGAATTGAGATGTTGTTGAAATTTTAAAACAATAACATTGTTAGTGTTGATGATGATTTAATTATATGTGGATGATTATTGATTTGTATGCGTATATTTTATCTTTGATGTTTTGATATGGCCACAAGGCCAAAGGAGGTATTGTGTGATTTTGCAGGTAATTATATCACAACAATCAAAAGGGGGATTGAAGACCAACCACAGTGGAATACTAGATGGATATAACAATGGTCACCATGACAACTTGTGTAATGTTTTATGTTTGGTTATTTTTGTTAGGGGGTCCCCATGGGGATGACCTCAATTGTGACCATAGATTTTTTTGTAATTATTTTCCTTAGTATTTTATTTAATTGTGGAGTATGTGATTTAATTTGTGATGTAATTCCTTTTTTTATCATTGTTGATTAATGTGTCTTAATTAAGTGAATTAATCATGTTTATTAAGTTAATTGTGGATGTGACAAAAGGGGTCATTTATTAGAGTAGTTGGTCCTTTGAAATTTTTTATTTAAGTTGAGTGTATGTGACTTTGACTGTTGTACATTGTACCTTACCTTAGAATTTTGGATATGGGATTAAAGGCCATTTTTATATGATTATGGGACAAGATAAGCTTGTCCCACACCTTTTAATTTAGTACAACAACCCTACCTATCAATTAGAGGCTCAAAAATAGACCCCATTAAGTGTTTTTTAGACAAAAATTTACATTGATTGAAATTTTCTTACATAGGTTTTAAATTATGTCCTTAGGGAGTGTGGGTTTAGATTGTGTGTAAGTGGTTTTCATTCCTCTCAACCACCAATTTATTATGCATTGGGGTTGAGGATAAGTGAAGTGGTGGCATCCTATATGGAGCAACCTCACCCTCCTCTTTTATTTTTCTATTTATTTAAGTTTATATAATTGTTTGGGGTTGCTTATTTTGGTTGGTTCTCTTGTATTTTGGAGTTAGAGAAGTTTGGAAATGTTTGGTTGAGGTCTTGAGCTTCTTGGAGTTGGATTGAGCTTGAAGGATCTTGGAGTGTGACTCTTTGATAAAGTTCTACCATGGAAAGGTAGGAACTACACCCTTGTTTTACTTGTTTTCTTTTATATGTGTTTATTTGTATGAAAGTGAATGGTTTGCATGCTTATTGGGTTCATGGGTAGAATTCCTAAGTATGGTGTAGGAGAAGGCTATGGGTATTTTATATGTAGGGATGCATAATATTTTATTTCATGTTTTGGGAGGGAGTTGGGTTGGGTGCCCCACCTTGGATAAGAAAATGTTTACTTTTCTTACTCGGTTCTTTTGAGGAGAGATAAGATCTTGTAGGGAGGTATAACAGAATTAGGGAGGGATAAGATGATATTGAGGAAGACATGATTTTTTTGTAGGGGATTGAGATTTATTGTTGGAGGGTTTTTAAGGTGGGAACCTAATCCCATTGGGAGGCATAAGTGTTCTCTCCATAGATCCTTGCTCCATTGGCTTTGCATTTCAAGCCTTTGTATTTTGAAATTTGTATTCTTGTGATTGCTAGCTTGTGTTTTAATGTGTGTTAAATGGTTTTGAAAATTTTATTGTGATGTTGAAGGATTGTGTTGTTTCCATGGTTTTATCCATTTATTATTTCTTTTTGGTTGAGGCTCGGGGCCAATGAGGAGGATAACTTCTTCTCCTCATTGGATTACTAGTTGGGTGAAGAGTATTGCCTCTCCCCATTTTTGTTTTTTAATTAAAGTGAGGAAATGGTGGAGCACTTCTTGAAGATTTGGGAATTGGAGATTTTTTAAATCAAAGAGAAATCCTTCCTTGTAGAAACCCTTATTGTAATTTCCCACTTAAGGTGGAAGACTAGTAGAATTGCATTTAAAAGAAAAAGTTGTATTGTATATTTTATTATCAAGCTACAATGTATTGTTGCAAAGAAAGACCTTTGTATTGAAAGAAATGAGGTATGCTCAAAGAAAAAAAGAATTCATTATTAATTGTTGAAGTTGTATTATAGTAAAAATGATAGGAAAAGTTGGATGTTGTAAATCATTGAAAATGTACTATTAGCGAATCTTAATTGAGTAATAGTTGTGTTTTTTCTTTGAGAAAATGGTTTTACTTGTAGTGGAAAGATGCAATAAATTATATTTACTTATTTTGTTAAAAAATAATAATTGCATATTGTTGTGGAAAGGAAAACACTAATACTAGGAATAGAATAAGCGTCATCCTACATTTGAACTTGAAATGAATGTTGTTGGAAAAATAATTTTTGGTTGCTTTCTTGTTATTATTGAAATAGAAAATCTTTAAATTTCGTAATTTAAGCATGGAATAAATAAATGGTTAAACCCTTCAACTAGAGACTTTAGGCATATAAATTCAAGCTAAAGATAATTTGTAAAACACCCTTGTAAAATTTATTTCTAGAAAAATGTGGAATTGATTGTTCTATTTTCAAAGAATAGGACCACCGCCCTATGTAGAGTGGTGGTCTCGAATGTTGTGCTAATCAAAGTGGCAATCTCTCGAACCACCACCCAGAAAGGCGATGGTTTACAAATCATCACCGAGGAAGGGTGATGATCACAAGACCGCCGTACTTCTTCTGGGTAGTGGTTTCATCACTTTCGATAGAAAAGTAAAATCCACAATTGTGAAATTTTAAACTTTACTAAACTAAAATTTAAGCCTATAAAATGTAAAAATTAAACCACCAACAAACGATATATGTACAAAATTATTGTTTCAATTATTTAAAACCTTGAATGGAAATTTAAATGTATCAAATCTCTTAGATTAATTGGAAAAAGTGTTTTCCCTAAAGAGATAAATCAAGAATGGAAATAACTAAATAACTACTCCATATTTAGAATGGAAACCTCTACAATCAACAAATGGAATACATTGCTACAATAAATCTATAAACTAAACTAAGCTAAGCTTGATCCAAATGAATCCCTCCATGGCTTCCTTCCTTGCTCCCATGGCTTCCATTTCTCCAACTCTGTAAATCAAACAAAAGAAAAGAGACCAAATGAGGAGGCTAGGGAAAAGAAAAAGGTTTAATAAAATTGCATAAGGGTGGTTAGGGTTAACTTGGAATCTTAAGATCTAATGGAAACAATTTATTTGATCAAAGGGTTAGGAATCAACCCTACAATCATTAGGTAATAATGAATACCCCTGTTATGATAAAAATCCACTTATTCCATTACCTCTTCCCCAAAGCTAACCAAAGGGGTGCGCATAGAATAGGAAATAGGTTTTGAGGGAGTACGATTCCTGAATTGATGATAAAAAGGAAAAAAAGACTTGAATCAACCCTCGAAACCCCTCTATTCAAGCTCCAACGATATTTCCAGGCCCTTCCCAGCTCCCATTCTACTCCCCCACCATCCACCGACCACCATTCGAAACAAAAAAGGAACCCCATTGTTCCTCGGCTCTACCGTCCGTATTGCTCCCACTCCGCCCATTAGTGCGAGGTCATTGATTCCCTTTCCCAAGAAAAACACCATCAACCACGTAGGGAAAAGGGCCTTGACAACCAAGGCCGCCGCGAGGAACCTACCATCATCCATGCAGCTGTCTCTTGCACGCGTCAACCATAGTGGTGAAAAAATCTCCATCCCCATAAATTTTAGGGTTCGAGCTTGTCTCCATTAGATGACTATTAGCTCCTAGATCATGAACTCAAACTTAGGTGATAGTAACTTTTCAATAATTATATTTTAATACTCACTATAACTTCAACTACCTTTATTAAGAAGTATATGTCTAATATTAACTTTTATACATTCTTAATATAAATGTAATTCCATATGGACACACCATATATACATATTTATGTATGTATGTATGATGTACATATATAAAAATTTATATTAAGTATTATTTATCATTAATAATTAATAGTATTTTGAAGTAAAAATAGATGTATAATGTTTTGGAAGATGTTTGATATTATAATGAATCTAACATCTCTCAACTTAGATAGATAATTAAATATTCAAATCATAACAAAATATATATTCTCGATATATCTTAACATACTTAAGATTTATATATTTCACATTATTGTGAAGTGAAATATTTAAGTCATATTGTCTAGGAACTAAATACTTGAACCTAGTTTGTAGTCAATTTGTTATAAATCTAAATTCATAATTATAATAAACTATATTTTTCTAGATAAGAAGTTTTGGACAAAAATAGTAAAAACTATAACATATTAATATAGAGGAAACAAATATTAATATTATATTAAAACTAAATATATAATTCATAAAAATTTAGATTAATAAATTATATATAATAATTTAATCATGAAGGTGTCCTATTTAAATATTATGGTTTAATTGAATTTATTATTCATACAAACCTTAAAATAACAAATCATATGTAATTACTTAAAATTGAATATTTATTTATTTGTTTTGATATTCAAAAATTAGGTCTATGTACAAATTTTACAAACTAAATTAAATATGTAAAATAATGTCAGCTTTAGTTTTTCTTTCATACTCTCCCTCAATTCATAGCTATCATTTGTATGATGTCTTTCAACATGAAATTTTAACAAATGAAATATTTAATTTTTTAATATTGAAGTTTCTGTGAAATAGAATAAACATAAAACAATATACAATATTAAATAATAAAATTAATTATACAATATTTTAAAAACGATTATGTGTTGAACAAATTGTTAGAATATGTAGTATTTTTTTAATACCACCTCTACCTTTATACTAACTTACTGAAATATGTAGTATTTTTTTAATACCACCTCTACCATTATATAATTACTGTAGTTGAACCATGCCTTCGAAACTATATAATTCCAATTCCTATGTGAAAATAACACCAGCGGAACTCAGCGATATATCATAGTAATTTTTTTATAACAAACCAACCTTTGAATGCACAACACACAATTAGAATGCATTCCACCTTTGAATTTCAAATTTTTATAATCTAAAAATCGAAGAAAGATTCCCTTGAGCTGGGGGCCCATTTCGTGTGCTCATGCTTTGTTCAAATCATTTACAATCATGCCTTGAGCGTGTCTTAATAATTTTTATTGGCATCAAACACTTACCAGATTGGTTTCCTTTATTTTCCTTTGTAATAACACTTATATCAAACTTTTGTGAATGATTTTTCCCTTGTGAAAAGGTAGACTCGAAAGGATGTTTAATAATTCGAATATAATATTAAATAAATCTACTAATTTGTGTTATTACGTCCTTAAATTAGGGCTAAATGATTCCACAAAGTATATAATCGATATACTCGGTTTAATTCTAATTTATGGATAAATGTATAGTATCAGAGAAGACGTGGATTTGGATTGAAACGTAGTTGCAAGTCCCTATAATGATAATTATTGTCTACATGTTGTTTGGATTGTAATAGTGGCTAAAAATTGTATAATCTAATATTGGCGACCAAGGTTAGAAAGGTTTAGAAATTTCTATAAATGATTGTGTTTTTTCATTCTGGGAACATTGTGATCTATATTCTATTTCATAATGTATTTATTTTTTTATTATGTAAAGTGTTCTCATGATTTTAAAGTGTAAGGAATCTTCCAACTTAGATCATTAAATTTCTATAAATAAAACCATATTACTTGAAGACATTATGAAGAAAAAGCAAATGGTAAAACTGGAAAGATCTAGAGATTCAACTATGTCCGTATCTATTCCAACCAATTAGTACTTCACTGCTGTCAAAACAAATTTGCTTTTATACAAAATAATTTATTGTAATATGAATTGGCTTGGAAAGAAAATTATCTTCATCGAAAATATGTTTCTAGTAAATTATAAATTTCCAGGTTAAAATGGAAAATGGTGCTATTATAAATTGTTAAGGAAAATGCTTTTATTAGAATCATTATTGAGGACTACATGTTGAATATTCATATATTTTTGTTTACATGGGTTCATTCTCATATTATTTAGGATGTACAACTACAATAGGAATAATCAAGATAAACTTATACAAATTGTGTATGCATTTTTGTTGTAATGAAAGACATTTAAATTGTGAGCGTTGCACATTATTAGCTATAGATGGCATGCTCTCAATAAACATAATGTTTACTTAATAATAAATATACGAATGTTATAAAATAATTATTTTCAGTGAAGAATATTTTATTATAATATTTTCACCAATTAAATATTTTATGTTAATATTTTCTAATTTTAGATAAATATAATTAATTTTAAAGTATAGAAAACTGATTAACCACATATATATAATCAATGCAAAGTGTGAAACTAATGCCTCATGCCGATATATCACACGAGGGATCTACATTGTGCACTCAACCTATGTGCAAGAGTAGACTTGTCCACATCGAGTTACAATTGTATCATTATGTAATAAAGGGTTACATTTATTTATATTTTAAATATTAACACACATTCATTGTATAAATAAATAAGAACATAGATGATAATATACTAGCATTAAACAAGAACCATGTCAAGAATCCATTTCATCAACTCAACTCATGGAATATAATGTTCCCCTATTACAATAATAACAATTTTAACATATCAAGTGAACCTTTAGAACTCTTGAAACAAAAGTAATAACATTTTACACACACATATTTTTTTTTTTTATTTGATTATTTGCTCACTACACAACACCACAAGGGCTCCAAGTAGAGAAACTCAACAACGCATAAGACACTTACATAAACATGAACCCACTCATACAATAGGATAACATAGGGTACCCATCAATGTCATACTCAACGACATAAACTAGGACAATGACCCAATTATAGTAAGAAACATCGGGTAGGCATACTCCACGACATGGCTTTTTATGGTTTACATCTTCATTAAATTTAGGTTTCCATTGTATGACCTTATAGTTTTCAAGAGAATTAAACACATAAGGTTTAAAATTTCCTACTTTACAATCTTCAATTACTTTACTTTGCAAGGAAATAGTCTTTAAAGGAGAATGCACGATTGATTCCTTTATCGAATCCCATTAACTATCCATAGATCATTTGTTAATTAAATTCAATTTTAAGCAACTATGAGTCTCCCAATAACTCGTTCTTACGTTAAAGATTTGTTTCTCATGCTATGGTTGTTTTAGTTCCAAATTTAGTTTGAGTCAATTTAGCATTTACACATCATAATTTTTATTTTTAGTGGACTCTATATTGGCTCAAATGCCTAGTCCACATTAAGAAAATTTGTATCCATTCTTAACAAAAAATCAATGCTTAAATCAACCATAAGGACTTCAAGTGAAATTTTGTTCCTAAACCATTATCACATATACTCTTGTTTTTTTAAAATCTCATTTACATTATTTCTTAGGTCTCTTATTGGCATCACTTTATAACAAAAAGAGTTACAAAGTACTTGTCTAACATCTTGAAGAAGTACATGATTGGAAGCATTATGACTACACACATGAACCACAAGTGATTTGTTTTCAAGGTAAGATCCCATGTTTCCACATTTCACGATTCCACATGTGAAATTTATTTTATTCTTAATGTCATAAAAGGGCATAACAAGGGATTACGGGACCAAGTTTTCGTTGTTTCTCTTAAGTCAACATCTTTCAAATCAATTTCGATTTGCAAAGAGTTACTTACAATTTTCTACCCACAAGTTAACCTCCTAATCAATTGAGGTTTAGTTTAATTCCAATTTACACTTAGGGCTCTACGCCCTATTATAGATCAGATTAAGGTGTGAAAATATATTTACCCTATAAAGCCTTTGTAAAAGACCAAGGCGCTATATTGTCACTAGCCAAGGTAACACATTTAGTTGTGAGGAACTAAAGAGATCATTAACAAGAGTTTAAGTCATAGTACAACTATTTCACTAGCTCCATTTGTGTCATCTGGATCCCACAAAGAAATCATTCAATGATGAAGTTAATTTCTAGATCTAACTTCGTAAGACTCAGTAGTCCACTAGGATACTAAGGAAGTGTTAGTTCTACTTACTCCAGATAAGGTTTGACCATGTCATTCCTAACCGTCGGGTTCACGACGATGTCGCTAAACATATCCAACTATGACGATAAACTCCAACTTGGGCTCTTATCTACTTAAGCTAGAAGGTGTCATCGAGTGTAAGGATTTTAGTTCATCCTAAGGTTTCAATTTTCTATGCTAAAAAATAAACACAGGAAGTTAGTTATGCATGAATTTTGAACTAGGATTGACTATTTCGTTTAGATTTCTTTAATGCATTTTCAAGGTAAAGAACACAACACACCAATTAATTAATCGTCTATTGAACACTGGAAATGCACTACAAGATATTAAATTCAACTTAATTAAACATATCCAGCCTTTTTTTTTTACCATCCATAAATATGAATCAAAATGGCACCTATGATTAAATGTACATTTCCCAAGGCATCCCAAAAACTAACATCTCTTAGATATTACAAAATTTCAAATATAAACTTTTCTCGTAACATGGATTATATACATATTACATTTTCCAATAACATATATAAATTACAATAGTAAAAATGAATTACAACATGCATTTTTTCCCATCTTACTTCCATCATGCAAAACCATGTGAGCATGAAATCAAAGATAAGATTTAAACTTTGTATGGCTCCACCTAAATCTAGAGGTAATTAATGTTTTCATTTTTTATTTACATAGTAATAATAATTTGGATTCGAAAGGAGGGGGCTAGAGACATGTATTGATTTCATTTCATTTCACTTCATTTCTTAAATAAGGAGAGAGAAACACTATTTTCCCAAAATTTCAATTTCACACTGCAAGTCCCATGATAGAGTTTAAAAAAATTATTTACAAGTGTTAATAAGTTTCATCCTCCTCATGATGGTTTGCTAACATGGCTAGGTTCTAAAATTTGTTTTACATTTTCCTACTAGTTGCAAAAACACCCAATTTAGGATTGGAGATTAAGAAACCACTTTCAAATGTTGTCTTCGATGATAAAATGCACCATGGGTAAATTTCTACGTGTTCTCCTCACACCAATAAGAATTCAGGAATGACAAAATTCAAAACTAGTGAAAGGTTTACGATTACTCCCATTTTCCACGAGGCCATCTTGTAGTTTGGCCTAGTTTTAAATGATCAAAAGTTATCTCGAGGCTTAGAAAACTTTTCCGGAATAACACTCGATGGAAGAAAGGCAACGAGGATTTTCGTAAAAGTTCCCATATATATGGGAATTCATCGAGTTGGGACCCCTCTAGAAAACAAGTTTCAAATGATGAAGGGTATTCTCCCACTTTCTCCATCATAATTGTCCAGGAGTTGACCTAGTCAAACTTCCTGACCAAGGCCTCAAAGAGAATTTTCCAAACTAACTAAGAAATTGATTTTCCCAAACCAAAGGTTCCAGAGAAATTGTTTAGTAAAAATACTAGAGGTTCATGAAGCGTGGACATTAATATATTTTGTTGTTAAGGGACCAAATGCTTGGTCAAAATGAAAGCCAACTTTTCGCCAATAAATATAGTTAAAATCTCACAAAATAAAAATGAATTAACATTACTTCCTAGAGAAGTGGCATCCTGCAAAACCAAACGAGCATCTAAATCAGCGATAAATCATGTGACTCTCTACATATCAAGGAACTCATATGATGCTTGACATCACTTTTACTTTTCAGTGTTTTTTTACATGAGTCTTGGAAAGTAATTTTCTAACTTTACAAGGTAGCTAATGGATGTTTGATTTGATTATCATCTTGTGTACTCCATTTTCTTAGCAATGAGAGAAAAGAGTTAGAACTAACACACTATTAGTCATAAAGCAAAGATAAATTTCACACAAGTCATCATATTTAGATCTTAAGAAAAACTAATCTACTAACATCCTTGCATTAGAACATGAACAAATATTCAAACTAACATGTTAATCCATTAATTTTATCTCTATTGAATGCTAAAAATGAAATTAACTAAGCTTAGATCCACTTAGTAATCTTCCATGTTTGATTATGTTTTTTGAATCCCAAGGTTTTCAAGAATGGAGTCTTGTCAATCCATGGCTACAAGACCATTTGACATATCTCCATATGACTTCAAAACTTGGATGGATGAATACAAGAAATGAAAGTAGCTAGCCTCTCCAATGAAGAATGCTCCAAGATGACAAAATGGCTATAGTGTATTTACTATATGCTTCTCTTTTTGTTTCTCAAGACTAAATAGATGTAAGTGTAAAGGTAGGAGGATTTCTTTATATATCCCAATGGATAAAGAATCTCTACATCCCTTTGTATGTGGGATAATAGAGTTGTTGAGTTATTTGTGGATAATGGGGGTTAAAATAGGGTTGAGTCAACTTTAGGAGAGTTTAGCTTGTCCTTTAGTGACTCATGTGGATAAAGGGGATTTATTAATTGATCAAGCCTTGCCAATTAATTAATAGATGTGCAATTTAAAAAAGGTTTTAGAGGAATATTAGCATGATACTAGACTATAGAAGGGATTAAGCATCAATTAAATAATGATGTATTGGTTTAATGAAAGGGAAAGACAATTAATTAATAATAATTAATTAGTATAAATATAAGGAAGGATTAATTAAGAAGTTTGTTAATTAGGGTATTTGTTGAATATAATACTTAATTAATTACTTATTGTAATTAACTAACGATGATAGAAGAGAAGATGACATTATTGACATATATGTCATCAATTTGTAGGAAAAGCCTAACTAGAAAATTAAAGTGTTTTAAATTGTTCAAGGTAGATAATTTATAGGTGTCTGACACATCTAACTCTTGATACCACTAGATGTAAGCACCTAATTCGGATATTCTAGTATCATCATATAAGGTTATGGTAGTGACCACAATTAATGTTTAAATTGTAAATCGGTTTCAAAAATTACAAGGTGGAGTTTTATTTCCTTACACTATTTAAATTTGGTTACATATCCATTTGTAAGATTATCCAGTGGTTTAATGTTTCTATTATATTGCAAATGAAGAACCAAATTATGAAAATTATGAAAGAAAAGGTAAGGAGACCATGTTTAAGAATAATCAGCAAAGTGGGTATGTGGGGGCTCCAGGAAGGTTGCACTCGTGATCTATTGAGACCACCGTTTGTTTCCACGTGATGCCAAATAGTTGCATGTGGCCCCAAGCTATTCATTTTACACCCATACCTTGTCCCAAAGCTCTATCAAAATCCCATTTTTAGTAAAACCAGCAGTGATCACACTTAAAGAGACCAATTTTATTTCCTCAAGGTTGTCCAATTTGTTGGCTTGATATGGTTCAAAATTTCATTTTATTTTCTATCTATCTTTGTTGACACCCTTGTACACAAATTCAAATACAACTCTGCAGGCACCACTCAACCTTACTATTCCTTTGTGAGGCATTTATCTCATCCTACTAGTTGAGCTCTAAAATCAAAAAGCGTTGGCAACCATTCTATGCCTTCTAATCCCCAACTTCTTATTATTTATATTTTGTATACAACAAAACAAAGCAATGACATATTATAGAAATAGTCATATTATCTCTTTATAGAGATAATTAAATCCGCCTTTGACACAAATACACCCATAGGTCCATATCAATATATTTATATATAGCAAAATGAGGAGACATTCATTTACATTAAAGGTTTATTTCCATGCCCAGTCCCAAGCTCCCACAATTTATTCCTAGGCCTCTAGATTTTTCCTCTTACTTTCATGATCATGATTTCATGGTTTTCATAGGGTTGATCGAGAAAACAAACGAAAAATGTAAGAAATAGAGAATCACGAGTTGAGAACAAAATGGTGAATGGTTATATATCTTGGGTGTGAATGCAAGTTGGGGTTGAAATGGACTAGCCATGGGGAAAATAAATCCCATCAAATGATAAGATCACAATGAGCTACTTTGGTAGATCCACAATGAAGAAAGAGCTAACAACATGAAAGTAAATTCAAATACGAGATAACTTCTTATGGAATACCATAATTGGAGCATACAAAAGACATGGCCATCCTCACAAGGTAGACACATTATTTCACCCTATGCAATGAGAAGGTCTCCAACATGATCAATTCACCTTTTCTCTATCATATCTACCAAGGAACACAAAACTACAAAATCTAATAAAATTACTTTATCTATTAAGATTTGATGGACGTCCATGGAGCACTAAGATATATTTCAAAATTTCCATGCTCCGTAGATCTCACGTTTTTACACAGAAAACAAAGCTGGGAGGTTTTTAGAAACAGTTGTGAAGCTTGGCTAAAATGGAGTGCTTGCTAAAATTCATTTTCTTGAAAGTTTATAATTACCTTTCAACAAACCCATTTCATGCATATCCTATGCACCACTACAAAGCCGTTTCATTACATGAGGAAACATTCCTTTTTGGGAATTTGGTCAAAAATTCACATGCCAGTGCATGTTTCCACACTTGCATACATATATGCCGAGAGCACTTCACATGCAACCAAACATTAGACAAAAACCCCATTTTGGCGCAAGTGAGAGGAAGCTAGGAATGAAAATCTGTTTTCGATTATGCTTTGATGGATGTCCCTATTCTATTCCAAAGCTCACATTTTTGCACATGTTGGGAGCGCATAGGCCAAGTAAACTGTGGTGGTTGTGTGGGTATGTTTTCTTGGTGCTAAAAGACGATAAGAAAATGAAAACAATTGTAGGTAATACAAAGTGCTTGAATTATTCATCAAGGAATTTGATAGGTCATCAAGTCTTTATGGGTACACATACCTTGCTCCATGCCATCACTTGCTCCCATATGGCCTTCCTTGCACACTAGCCCATGTGCCTTCACATGGAGTTGTTTGTTCCACTCCTAACCTCCCAATCAAATTCCACCAAACACACTTCTCTTTCTCTCTCTCTATATATAATTTTAATATGACTTTATGGTTGGAACTATAATAATAATATCATTATGGAGTAGATATAGTGATGGGGCCTTTCCTTCACTATTTATTTAATCTAAAAGGTAGAATGGATTTTTAACTATATGTTGATCATGAGTTAGACAATAGTCTATAGGTTTTCACAATCAATATGGTGCCAATCCATATCTTTAACTTGTGCGTAATTACCTTATCTTTTTAGAAACACTATCCACAAATTACACATAACTCACTTTCGCAATTTAAATATTCCTCTATCTCATGAAATCGTCCCTTAACTAATAATTAATAGTTCTTTTGTTGCTTGATTCCTTATCTATGAATCCTTATACGTCGTCCACAATAGATTGTGCTCAAGTTATTTCATATGTGAGGTGAATGGATTTATCTTTGTTTTCATGTATGCCAAACATAGTTTCATCCTTTATCTCCCACATGCACATTAATAGCCTTCAAAAGGTGTGGGCACGCTTCACATGCTAAACCTACTACAAGAAAAAGGTGTGTGCATTACTAACAAAAATGCCTTATTTTCCAAATGAAATAATACTTACCCGGAACTTGTTATACATTGAAAAAATACAAAACTTTACCCCACACTACCTCGGTTACCTTCCTTTGGAAATCCCTTTATCATCTTCTTCAAAAGTCTATGCTTCCATCTTTGCACAAAAATTATTTTCCAAATGAAATAAGACTTGCCAAGAAATTTTTTATACATTGAAAAAATACAAAAATTACCCCACACTAACTCGGTTACCATCCTTTGGAAATCCCTTTATCGTCTTCTTCAAAAGTCTATGCTTCCATCTTTGCACAACTAATATTCTACACTCTTATACATGGTGTGCGTGACTTATATGAGTGGGATTAACGTGTCTATCCATTTTCCCAAGTCCTTCATTTCCTTAACATCCTTTTAGGGATCCTTTAATTCTTCTTGAAATGTGTCAAATGTCTTTCCCGCTTATGTATTTTCTTCATGAAGCATCTGTACGCACTGGATTTCAGATGGTGCAATTGTTTTAAAATTATAAATGATCGTTACAAGAATTCCATTTACTATCATGATAATACACTTCATAATGATCACACTACTACATAAAACCTATTTGCCTAAATATTACGTACGTCATACGTTAGCAGAAGGCAATATTGTCAACAACAAGAAAAAATAGGTACTAAAAACAAAGTAGTGTAGCGGTTGGGCATGTGCATTATGAGAGGTAGGTCACGGGTTCTTAATGTGTGATGTTTAGGATCAGCCACATAAAACATTCTACATTTTTCTTGCTTTTTGAAAATTTAGTTATTTTATCCTTCCTTGTCTACTAAGAAGATAGATTTTGTTTTCCCTCCTTACTTTCGACACTCTTTAGTCACTTTCCTTGCTACTGCTATGTACTTTACATGCTACCACATTAGTGGTTCCCTATAATTTCGTGGTGGTTCGATTAAAATATTTGGTATTTCTATCTTAAAAGGGTGATTCGTTCTTCCATTGTAGCGGCGGATCCATGTTAAAAAGCATCACATTTTATCCCACCGTGGTATTTATAAGTACATCCTATTGATAGAATTGGTTTCGTCACGATTTGGATTTTTTTCCGATATTTGTTTTTATTTGACATTATTTATTTATTTTGAGCTTAGTTCCCCTCTTCATGTTCATTTACCTCTTTCCATTTCATCCCCCTTGATTAAATATTGACCATAGATCACATTGTGATCTCCGTTTGAAATAGGGAGTGATTGAAAAACTCTCTTCAAAGAAAATATAGGTTACCATTTCCATCCCCAACTTATTTAAAACTTTGTAGAGAATAGAAAGTTCTAAAATTATTCATCTAGCGAGAGATATATCACAATGAAATTACTTTCCATATAAATTAAAGATAATGATCTTGCTTTCTGGTACTCTTTACAAAGAGGAAAGATAGGGTTTACAAAAAGTCTTCTAAGATCCCTAAACTAGCCACAAATATGTTATTAATCTACTTTCACAATACATCCATATTTTAGCATATATTTTCTACACTAGCACCACAACCATACCAACAAGATGGAGAATATAATAGACTAGTTCTTATAATGTCATAAACAACATGATTTGTCCTAGCCACCGGTGCTGGAATTTTCAAAGTGTTTAGATGTTTTTAGTTATTTTAGATGTCAAAATAGAACCACTTTTGAAGTGTGACCATTATAATTAACATGTGAATATTTAATTTAAATTTTACTAACACACATAAACAAACACACACACACACACACACACACACACACACACACACACACACACACACACACACACAATTAAGAAAGTTAATAAACTAAATATTTTTTCATTATTGATAAATGGTTTTAAAGTGGACCATACCCCATGGTACAAAATGGCTCAAAGATATAATTAACAAGAGTGCAACTATAACGCCCTAAAAATGGTGTTCTAGGAACACATTAAAATCTTAAACACTTATCCTGAAAGTTGCGGCAATTTTTTTTTGTTTAAAGTTAAAAAGTTACAAGGTGTCAAACCCCTAATGTACATTAAATTAATTTTTCACCATTACTCACTACATTACAAAGGATGAACTAGGTCTAAGTTAAATGATTAAATATTCTTAATTTAGTTCTAAGGTCAATTAATTAAAATCAATTAGGAAGGTGCCATAATTAATCTACTGGGTTAAATGTTTTCCTCCTTAAATTTACATTCATACCCAAAAGGATTAACCTTATACTTAGTTAATTTAGTTTCATTAACTTAATAGCTTTAATGTCCATTTCATTAATTTTTCTAAAACATACTAGGAACTAAATAATGACTTTACACACCAAGACAATTAAATGGCCCCATTCACCTATCTACACATACCTTTAAAATTTATTTAAAACATTTATAAAATTCATTCCTACTAAGCAATAGTAGGGTTGATCCTCAACCCTTGGATCAATCCAATTGTGGCCACTAGATCCTAGGGTTCCAAACTAACCCTAAAATTCCTTATGAATTCTTATTAAGTCCTTTTCTTTACCCTATTCTCCTCATTTGGTCTATTTTCTTTTGTTTAATTTGTAGGTTGGAGAAATGGAAGCCATGGGAGCAAGGAAGGAAGAAACTATGGAGGAATTCTCAAAGTCAAGCTTAGTTTAGTCTAGGTTGTAGATTTGTCATTGTAATTACTTTCATTCCAAGATTGAAAGGATTTCCACTCCAAATCGGAGTTATTACAAGTTATTTGTATTTTGAATTCTCTATTTGGGGAAAACCCTACCTCCATTAATATATAAATATTTAGCACTATTAATTATCCATTTGAAGTTTTACTTGCTTGAACAATGAATTTTAACCATTATTTGTTTCTGGAGGTTTCCTCTTAATTTTTTTCGAAACTTAACTTTTGTTTTGACCAAGTTAAAATTTGCACATGCGCGATTTACGTTTTCCATAGTTAATGACGAACCACTACCCAAAGTAGGCCGGCGGCTCAGGACTGCCTCCTACCGGGTAATGATTAACGAACCACCGCGTTACACGAATGGTAATTTTGAGACGGCCTCCTTACATGAGCGGTGGTTACGAGACTGCTACTCGCACAAGGTGATAGTCATGTTCCTTAGAAAATTAACCTTTAAAACCGAGATTTTTCAAAAAACAAAAGTCATTAGGGTGTTCTAAAGGTCATTTTGAACTTAATTTTATGTGCCTAAAGTTTCCATTTGCAATATTTAATTTATCTATTCATTCCATAGTCAATTTTTCTCAATTTAAGAATTATCTAATTTAATAGTAACAACACAACTACAAAATCATTTTCATTTTATGCATCAAATTTTCTATCAAATCCAAAGGTAGAAAAGAAATTAAGTCTACATCTAATTTGATGTTTTTTCCTACTAAAAAATGCAACATTTCAACATAACAATATACTTCAAATTTGTTTCCTCTTTCCATTTCCACTACAACCATTTATTCAAATAACTACAAACAACATTATTCCTCATTCAAGTTTTCTATGCATACACTATTAGCATTTTACAATTTCTAGATTATTTCTTTCTTTTTGCAATACTATAACCTCATCAAAATTTTAAAAAATTCCTTTCCTTGAGCATAGCTCATTTCTTATTATGCAAAGAACTTATTTTCTCACAATACAACTCTAACTAACTTTTAGACATGATTTCCATTTTGGTTCATTCCTTTACATACTACCATTTGGGAGAAAGAAAATTATACATTTCATCAATGAGCTTTCTTGTTTTCTTTTCTCGGAAGGAATATTTCTTTTTACATCAACAAAATCTCAAAGTTTCACATCACCAACAAGAGCTCCACCATGCTTCACTTGATCAACAACAAAAAAATGGGGAGAGGAAACACTCTCCACCCAACCAATAATCCAATGAGGAGAAGAAGCTATCCTCCTCATTGACCCCCGAGCCCTAACCACAATGCAATGAAAGATGGATCCAACTCATGACAAAAACTTCCTTCCACATCACAATACAAGATTTTATGTAACCACACCAAAACACAATCAACACAACTACATTCACAAGAAGGAAACAAACAAAATATACAAGGCTTCAAAATGTAAAGCCAAAGGAGCAAGAATCTATGGGGAGGTCACTTATGCCTCCCAATGGGAAATAGGTGCCCACCTTAAAACCCTCTAATATACATCTCAAACCTCCTAAAAAACTCTTATGCCTCCCGTTCTCTTATGCCTCCATACTATCTCTTATTTCTCCCTCATAAAAACCAAGTAAGAAATGCAAGAATTTCTTGTCCAAGGTGGGGCACCCAACCCAACTCCCTCCAAAAACATGAAATAAACTCTTATGCCTCCCTACATGTAAGATCCCCATAGTCCCCTCCTACACCAAGCGTAGGAATTCTACCCAAGCACCCAACAAACATACCAAACACTCAAAACATGCACATATACACAAGATTAAAAAAAAAAACTTTAAAAAGGTATAGCTCTTACCTTTCCATGGTAGAGCTTGATCCAAGAGTCACACACCAAGCTCCTTCAAGCCCAAATATCACCAACAAGCTCTAAAAAATACAAAAGCACTCTAAAATCCTCTAACTCCAAATATGTAAGAGCATCAAATAAATCAAGTAACCCACAAACAATAAAAAGAACTTGAATAAATAGGAAATGGAGAGAGGAGGGTGAGGTGGCTCCATGTAGGATGCCACATCACTCATCCTCAACTCCACCTCACAAGTCAAACTTCAACCCCAATGCACAATAAATTGGTGGGTGAGAGGAATGAAAACCTCTTACACACACAATCTAAGCCCACACCCCTATGGATAAACTGTACAACCCATGTAAGGAAAGTGCATTAAATGTCACTTTTTGACTTACAAAACACATAATGGGGTATATTTTTGACCCCCAAACCATAGATAGGGTTTTATAGTAATTTAAGAGGTGCGAAACAAGTTTAAATTGTCCCACAAGCCTCCAAAATTGGCCCTTAAGGCCAAATCCGAATTTCCATGAAGGGGTAGAGTGTACAACACTCAAGATCACAAGCACTCAACTTACAACACATAACCCAAAGAGCCATCAAATATAATAAATAAATTATTTTGTCACATCCATAATTAGTTTAGTAACATGATTAATTAACTTAATAAGACACTTAAACCCATTAATGATAAAGGGGAAAATACACCACAATTTAAATAATTAATACAAGAAAATACATCACTATAAAATCACATACTAAAATTAAATAAAGGAAAATAAATAAAAGAACAACACACAAACCCCTTGGTCACAATTGGAGGTAATCCCCCATGGGGACCCCTAACAATAATTCAAACACACACACACACACACAAAAAAATTACATGTTACCATGGTGAACATTGTTGAATTCATCTAGAATTCTAATGTGGTTTGTCTCCAATCTCTTTGTTGTTTGTTATGAATATGTTTACCTGCAAAACACATAATACGTCCTTCGGCCTCGTGGCCACATCATTATATCCAAGATAAAATATATAATATAAATCCATAATCACATACATATGAATCAAATTATCATTTAGGAAAATAAAGTTATCATTTACACTTTCTAACAACATCTCAATTCTCCATTTCATCAATATAAAAAGGATCACAAAATTAGTTCAATTGTTAAAGTCTACTCAATATGATGAAATATCGCATGTCGAAATAGATAACCATGTCAAAAACATATCATCATCAATATAAAATGTCACTAATAATCCACACACATCATATTATGAATTGAAATCCAACAATAGTCTCCCAATATCTCTATCATTAACATCATGCTAAGTCAAAATAATACAAAATATCTCTAAGTATAGTTAACGATTGAAATCAATAGTAATAACATCAAAGGGAAGTGGGAACTACATCCCCCTCCCCTTAGACTTAACTTCCTCCTATAAGTCATTGGAACATGTGTCAAAACTGGAATCCTAGCAATGTAGCATCCTCCCATGTAGCAGCAGTCTCATCATACTTGTCCCACTAGACTCGAACCTAGTCAATCTCTCTACCTTGAAGGCCCAGGGTCCTGCACTCTAGAATACAAATGGGCTCCACCATCACCTACCCCTGATCCTACACCTACAATGCGGTCCAATCTAATACGTGAGAAGGATTAACAATGTATCTCCTAAGTACAAAAACATGAAACACATCATGGATGTGAGAGAAGATAGGTGGCAACGCTAGACCATAGGCCAGGAACCAATGTGCTCCAAGATCTCAAAGGGACCCACAAACCTAGGATAAATATTGGAACCTTTTCCGTAATGGATACCGATCTTATGTGGCTTGACATGAAGAAACACCTTTGTGCCCACCTCAAAAACTATGATCTATCTTATGCTGGTCCGCATACTTCTTTTGCATGTCCTCTATCTCATGCAATATTTTCCCGATCATAACAACCTACTACTCCATGTCCTATAGTAAATCTGGTCCAATAGAAACCATGTCCTCTAACTGCCGCAACTCGAGGTGTGCTACAAACTTTTCGATAAAGTTCCTAAAAGAAGCCATGCCTATCGAACTCTAGAAACTATTATTATAGAAAAAATCCACAAAGAAAAAATGCTCCTCCCATCTCAATTGATGATCCATGATGTACATCCTAAGCATGTCCTCTAAGATCTGATTCACCCACTCGGTCTTGTCCATCTGTCTCGAGCGTGATATTATACGCACCCAAAATTACATGTGCTACATACAAAATGTCCCCCCGAGTGATGATTCAAAATCCTTTCAAGAAGGTGTTAGAGATCTGAAAACCCATTTTCAATATATATTTTTAGCCTAGATAGCCTTACTTAACTTTTCCATGCATTTTTCCATCTCCGTTTCTTTCTGTGCTTGTTTTGGCCTTTAGTGCCAGGACCGCCACCACTGCTGGGCTACATTCAAAACCACCGCCATGCACATGGCGGCGGTCCTACTCACTTTTTCCATAATCTTCATGCATGTTTTAAACATGTGACAGTTCACTTAAGTTTTCTTTTTGCATGCATCTGTGAGCCGAATTGGCTAAAAATAGCTTTTTTTGCTTGGTTCTCCTTGCTCCTATTTTTAATAAGATTTAATTAGTTGGAACTGCCTCTTCTTTCCTTGTGCATGAAGTAACCTCCTAGCCTCCATTCCTATATATTCCATGCTTGTATTCAAGCAAAAGGGCCTGAGAATTTTGTGTATCTTGCATTGTTGTGCTACCATAATCTTGCTAGGAATTGCATAGCCAAGCTCAGATCTCTTGTGTTATCTCTCTTCTACTTGCATTGCATCCAGATTGCTTCCAAGATGTCATTGCTCAAGCGCCATCCTCTTGTTGTTGTTCTTTGCATTCCCAATCCTTTGGACTCACATGAACACTCAGAGAAAGAAAGGAAAGAACGAGGGGACAAATACTGATACTATTGGATTTTCCAAAGCTCTTGCTCTTCCAAGTTGGAATTGTGTATTTTTTTTCTTTGTTTTGTCAAATTTTCAATTGCATATCAAATAGAGTAGAGAAACAATTCATTTCAATTATCTAGATAATTTCAAGTAGATCCAATCAATATGAAGTTTTCTCTTCCATAGTGTCAAGGAAGCCATGGGGGAACGATAGCTTTGTTAGAGTCATGATTTGTTCTTCACTTATGAGGTAGGGTTGGAAAGATTTAGATTGAATTAGAACAAATATTAGATTTATATTCACACATTTACATAGATAGTTAGCTATATTTGGATAATTATTTCTTTTAAACTTGTTTTTATATTAGATGCATTGTCTAAAAGTTTGGAAAGAACACAAACATTTAGTCTCCATAGATTAGCTTGTCTTACTTTGCTTTGTTTTGATATATTGAGAAAACACCAAAAATATAGGTTAGATTTCTTTTGATAGATAGTTTATTTACTAAAAAAATCAATTCATCTTACCACGACCATCAAAGTGCAGTAGCAGGAAAAGACTTACAGTTGTGATCCTTTGGTCCCACAACCCAATGGGCTAGAGCTAATAACTGACATTGACACAAGCTTATGTTTAATATTTTTACACACACCTGCAACATACACTCGAGAAGATAAGACAGTTAGATACATTGAACATAGCTGCTAATCAAGCCTACAACTTTTGGACTACTCCTAGAAATAGGATTTGATTGCATGCATGACCATATAAGGGCCTCAACCTCAATGAGTCTTTGAACCACATGTCATGCAACCCAATGGGCTTGCTAGTCAGTTAGATATTGACACTAGTTTACACACATTGGTATTCATATCTTCACCACTTCCACCCAATATTATTACACAACTTTCATTGTTAAACATAGCAGCTGATCAGGCTAAGACTTTCTGGACAAGACCAAAAAATCACCCATAGTCTTTATAGCTCTACTACATCGATTGGATTTTCCATGTGCTTCCATGACATATAAAATCGAGACCATAAGCATTACACCCCTTTAGGTTAGGAGAGCATTCTTTTCCTTAGATTTGCAAATTCCAGTATTGCATGTCGAAGACATAAGGTTTCCCAATTAGCTTGATCATCACCATCACTTTCACTTCCATTTCAATTCCACACCGGCTGTCTCGGCATGACCTTGGGAGGTCGGGTGTGAAGAAGGTCACATGTTGATTTTCTATCATACAAATTGGTGAACCTGATGTGAAGAGCTAGTCTCTAAGCATTTCCACTTTCATCCATCCTTTATTCTATGGGTATTATTATACCCCCCAAATATGTTGGGATATGATGAGTATGGTTGACCCATCCCGAGGTTTTGACATGTACCATTACCAATCAAATATCCCACAACAATCACCTTCACTTTCAACATGGGTAGACAACTACTCATCCACTCAAAACCCTCTACTTCAGGGAACCAATGTTGGTTCTTCTATATGCATTGAAGAACTGGATCAGGTCACTCAGACTTACCCCCTCGAACAATCAAGTTCAAATAACATGACATTCACTAGTGAAGTGAGTTCATCTCCTCGGGTATTGTTTCAACAGCCCATTACCGTGTAATCCAATCAACTCCCCCATCTTGATGAGGAGTATTTAGCATGATATGCTAGGAGTGAGCAGCAATTCCAACAAATGAACCAATATTTTGATAGGTTGTAAGGACAAGGTGATGTCCCGCTTCAAAACAATAATGCTACCCCACCACCAACTGATAATACAACTAATGAGGGGTGGCAACATCGTGAAAAATTCATAGCAGGATACCATACTCCTCAACAACCTCCAAGGGTTCAACCAAAGGTACCTAAGCAAGGCACCGCCCCATCAACGGCGATGTCATTTCAACTTTGGTTGATAAATTCAAGGAGTTAGAGCTTGCCCAAAATACACAGAATTCATATGCAAGGCAAGCATGGACTCCTTCCTACCCACAAAACTATGGGCAAATACCCTCCAAAATCTACATGAATACTCCAAACCATGGGGATTTGTTAACTAGGATGGGTACCTTGGGTATGCCTCCTCAAGCCACATATGGATACCTACAATAGGTGTCAGCCGGAAGTGCATTCTCAAATGCTATACCAACCGAAAATGTGACGTTCCTTGGCTTCACGCCTTCAACTCCATATCAAAGTAATCAACCCCCTTATGTACACATGTATTCTAAATCTCCACAGGGGGACATGTAAACCTACCCAGGTCCATATGGATAACCACAAGGGATGTCATACACCCCAAAAAATGTTTATGTTGTCCCATTTCAATAACTAATGGATCCCCAACCTTCCCAACAAGGGTCTTTAATGGTGGAATCTTATGCGATGGGGACATATCATGCTCCCGAGACCCTTTCCTAATCCCCCAACTTCAAGGGGAGGGCAATCCTAATGCCCACATTAAGGCTTATGCAACAACCATTCGAGAGCTGCTCCCATGGGATGCAGTCATTATAAAGATTTTCCTAAGACACTAGAAGGTATTTCTCTCGACTGGTATTATAGGATACTGAAGGCTTCAATACACTCATTCAAACAACTCATATTAGAGTTTATCAAAGCTTTTGATATGAACAAGCTTTTATGAACAAGAATTAGGGAATTCCTTCATATCAAACAAGAACATAATGAATCTGCAGCCCACTTCATTCAAAGGTGGCAACATGTTCTCTACTCTTCCGCAAGTGCTCCAAACATGGATCAAACGGAACTTTGTGATTTTTCCTTCACTCTCTCAATAGAGAGACGAAGGAAGAGGTTCAAAAATTCCCACTAAGGAGCTATGAAGAGGTGCTAGAGGGTGCTCTTTAGATCAACCAAGCGGCCATTGACAGTGGTTGTAAGACCTATGGAGAAAATGGGAAGTTAGTCACTCCTTCTCAAAGCACTCCCGGTTACTCCAACAATACAAATAACAATCAAGGACCAAAGATCCTTAATAAGAATCGTGGAGTCATGACCGATGGTGTAACTAACCAACCCAAAAATCCTAATGTTGTTAATCCCACCAAGTGCTAAAAATAACAATAACAATGGAAACAATTAGAGAAACAACAATTTCTCACCCTCGATAAATCTTTGTGGATTTTAATTGTCCCCAATAATAGTAAAAACCTCAGCCACAAAGACAAATGCCGACCCCAAGCCCTAGTCAATACCCCAACCAATTCCAAAATCAGGGGCAAGGGTTCCAAAGTGTTAATTATAATAGTCAACAACCAAACAATAACCGTAGTTTTAGACCACAACAAGGAACAAACCAAAGGCCTCGGGATTACGATCTTGACTTGTATTGTGGTTTCCATAGGGTCCACGGGCATGACACAAGAACTTGTCATGATTGTAATAAGTTTTGCAACATTTTCTAAAACCAAAGACAGTTATTTGTTGACATGTTTTTGGCAAACCCAACTGCACCTAGTCAAAATGCCTATATGGGACCGGTGTCTCCATAGAACACACCATTGGGAATCTTCAACGATCCTCTCCCCATGCATCCAAAGGATGGTAGACTGGATCCCAACGGTTCAAATAAAGGTATTATAATAGGGACTCATGATCATGAAGCCTCAACTTCGTCAAACCCATAGGTGGCACTTCCTTTGGATGGTCAATCAAATAAAGCGAAGATCGTATGTTTGGATGAGTTAGACGTTGAACCCAAAATTAACACCGCAACAAGATCTAGAGATTATTCACATCCCATCCCGATTTATCTAGCTTGTTTTAAATAATTCTCATGACACGCTAAGAAATCTAGTAGGGGCTTATGATTTGATCAATGATCTAACCAAGACCTTTTCACACATTTCCTTTTAGATCTATTGAAGAATTCCCCTACTCATCGAGTTGCTCTTTTGGAAGCGCTAGGTCTCGGCCATTTGATTAACGTTACCCCTCCACCAGAGGCACAGATAAACCATATAGACTTTGACATTTTCCCTCTAGAAACCCGAAAGGGATATTGGGTTTGTATTTGACATAAGCAAGATGCCTACGATGCTTTGAAATAGCTCATAGAGGTGATCCGACCTTGTTTTTACAGGTTTGGATCTACAAAAACTACGTGAAACATGTAATGATCAATGATGGGGCAGTGGTTAATATAGTCCCCTTCTCTTTTCTTCAAAAGTTAGGATATGGGGAGACTAATTTCTCCTCGATGTGAAACATGTTGAGGGGTTATGATAGTCTCAAGGAAACCTTGATCGAACCATAGTATTACTGGTTACTCTTGGGCCCAAGATGGTGCTTACTGAGTTTTATATTATAGATTGGGAAACCAACTATAATATGATCCTTGGTCGTCCTTGGATCCACCGCATGAAAGCAATCCCCTCCACTCTATTCCAAGAGGTCAGATTCTTGCATTTAGGGAAATTATTTGTCACTCAAGGTGATCCAAAGCCCTTTGATATACATTTGGCCAACTTGAAGAAAAAGCTAGGGGTCCACTCTGAATTCAAACTTCCTATGAACTAGTTAAACAAATCGGAAAGTATGGTACAAGAAGAAAAGTTGGTTCCCACAATGGAATTAGAAGTTATGGGTTTGATTGAGGGTATTTTGGTGGTCAAGGATGAAAATGTTGTTATAGAGATGGTATCGTTAGGAACTACAACAAATATTTTTGAGCTATTAGAAAAGGATTTTCCTATCCTTCTCCCCTTTGATTCCATGGGTATGGGACATGCCTTGGGACTTGGTTCCTTTCAAGTAGATGAGGTTTGCATGGTGGAGGTAACCGAGGTAAAAGGAGAACTTACAAAGGATGACTCAGCATCCATCTTTCCAAGTAGTTGTTGGACCCTCCATTTTGATGGAGCCAAGTGTCACTTCAGCACCAGGGGCAGGCATGATCCTTACTTCACCCGAAGGAAGGGTTTTACCTTTTTCTTTCAAATTGAATTTTGAATGCACAAACAATGGGGTTGAGTATGAGGCTCTCCTATTAGGTCTCATTATAGCTAAGAGAATGGGCATCCTCAATATTAGGGTGTTGGGTGACTCATAACTAGTCACAAATCAGATATTTGAGGTATATGAGACTAGGGTTGAACACCTACAACTCTACAAAACAATCATGTTTGACCTAAGTAATGGGTTTTACTTTATATTAATCGAGGGATTTCACATGAACAAAACCTTATAAAGACTCTATAGTAACTTCTACCTCATGCTTCACCCCAAGTAGTGACTTAGAGGACACCAACTTCACGGTTTCAATCCATGCTGAATCCTTGATTCGTAAAGTGCCAATAGTGTCAATGTTGACATACGTGCAAAGCTAAGGATCACCAGCTTAACTCTTGAGACTCTATTGATGGGGATGAGTCAACTTTAAGTTATTTAAATGCTTTGGTGGAACTACATCTTACCTATCACGAGGTAGACCTTTCCCTAATTCCACGTTCCTCTTCTTATTTTGTAAATCCCATGATTGAGTCCTCTCTAGGGAAAGATCTTGAGATTTACAAAGTAGAAGAAGAAGGGGACTTGGAGTTGCCTCCATCCCCACCTGAGTTTAAGGAGGGAAACGCCTCCTTAATTAATGGAATGATTTATATAAACATCAAAATAGAGGAGGAGACAAAAATCTTAAAGCTAGGGTCCTCTTTAATTCCCAGGATGTAGAAATTCATATGAAAATCATCAATGAACATCAAAATCCTTCGCATTTAGTTACAAGGAAATGACGGGAATTACACCACACATTCGTTTCACAATCTCATCACCAAGCCTAGATGCCAAACCAATTAAGGAGAATTCAAGACCTATGAAGTCAAAGGTAGCCCTTATGGTAAAAGAAGAAGTAATGAAGCTTCCAAGTCGGTAGGATTCATCAATCCAATCTATTATTCACAATGGGTATCTAAATTTTCCTCATTCTCAAAAAGAATGGAACGATCCATATTTGCATAGAATTATGGGACATTAACAAGGCTTGTCCTAAGGATGACTTCTTGCTACCATCCATTGATGTCATTATTGATGTAATAACTAGATTTGAGTTGTTATCCCTCATGGTTGGGTTTTGGGCTATAATCAAATCAAAATATCCATCGAGGATCAAGCTAAAACTATGTTTATAACTCCTTGGGGAACTTATTGTTATGCTTTCATTTCATTTTTGTCTTAAGAATGATGGTGTTACATATGAATGAGAAATGACCTACATATTCCATGATATTATTCATAAGATTGTGGAATCCTATGTGGATGACCTGTTGGCTAAGGCTAGGAAGTGTTGCGATCACCTAGAGGTGCTTTGTATCATCCTCTCATACTTAATTGAGTATGGTGTCACGTTGAATCTAGAGAAATGTGTATTCGGTGTAACAGGTGGTAAGCTTCTGGGTTACATTATATCTTCATGAGGGATTGATGTTGACTGGCCAAAATTTGGTTGTGTTAGAAATGGTTCCACCATTAGATGAGTCTAGTATTAGATCTTTTCTTGGGAAACTTAGTGCAATCCGAAGGTTCATCCTTGACTTGACCTTCATCGTTCATCCAATCAACAATTTTTTGAAAAAGGATTATAACATTGATTGGATGGAGGAATGTAATGAGGCCTTTAAGGTAGTTAAATGATTCTTGTTATCCCCTCCCACGCTAATTTTTCCTAGATCATATCATCCTTTTATCTTGTATTCATTCATGGGCCATAGATGTTTCACTATCCTACATGTTGGTTGAAGACAATGAAGATAAGATGGAATGGGTAATTTACATTATAAATTGGATGCTAATGTATTATAAGACATGCTACACACATGCGGGGAAAGAATGCCTTGTCATAGTTTTTACAACCAAGTGTTTAAGACATTATATGCTCAATCAAGAAACAAGGGTCATTGTCAAGTCAGACCACTTACGAACATTCCTCATGTAGGGATCCTTGTCTAAAAAGGTTGGGCATTTCATTACATTAATGGGTGAGTTTGAGTTAATGTTTGTAAATCAAAAATCTATTAAGGGTCAAATCATTGCAGACTGGTTGGCTGATAATCCATTGGATGGGGGTGATTTGGTAGATCTAGAATTTCTCGATGAGTGCATATATTTCCCCAGCCCCCTATCTTTGTATGCCCTTGGTACACTTGACATTATCAATTTCATCATGGACCACACATACCCAGAAGGGGCAACATCACAAAAAAGAAGGTGGTTACGTGTCATTTCTGCTAAGTATGTTATTTTGGAACATGTTCTTTATCATAGAGCCTTTGATGGAATGCTATTGAGATGTGTTGACATTGAAGAATCCAAAAATATTCTTTATGAGTCACATAGTGGGGTATGTGGAGGTCACTTTAGCGGCCATGCCACTACCTGGAAGATACATCGGATGGGCTATTTCTAGCCCACCCTAGAGCACGACGTGGTAGATTTTTTTAAGTAGATGTCACAAATGTCAAGAGTTCTCCCACGAGATCCACATACCGACACAAGCTTTACAACCAATCACAACCCCATGGCCCTTCTCCACATGGGGCCTAGATTTGATAGGGAAGTTCTCTCCCTCATCAACAGATGGCCATAATTTCATAATCACGACCACATAAATACTTTACCAAGTGGGTAGAGGCCATGCCCCTTACTACTATTCCTGGCTCTGTAATCGCTAAGTTCATCTTGAACCAGATCATTTGTAGGTACGGGGTGCCACAGGTCATTATTTCTGATAATGGAACATCTTTCAAAAATGACAAGGTGCATGAGTTGTGTACAAAGTTAAAAATAAGTCATCACATGGCTTCTCTCTACTACCCTCAAGCTAATGGACAAGCTGAGGCTACCAATAAGACTTTAAAGTCCATTCTCCTAAAAACCATTAAGGAGAATAAACGAGATTGGCACCTAAAGATTTTTTCAGCCTTATGGGCCTACCAAACATCGGTTAGAACACCAATGGGGAACCCCCTTTTCCTTAGTATTCAGTGCTTTGAGGCGGTTCTGCCACTTGAAGTCGAAATACCTAGTCTCCGTATTTTGCTACATGGGATCCTGAGAGAGGAGGGTTATCGAAGCGCAACTCTCCCAATTAGAAAGTCTCGACAAAGCTAGACTGAATGCTGAACAACAACACAATGTTTACACTAACCGTATGGCTCAGAAATACAATAAGAAGGTGTACGAATGTGAGATCTATGAAGGAGATTTGGTATTAAGACTCAATAGCCGAATAGACAAGAAGACCGGTGAGGGAAGAAAGTTTAGACCTAGGTGGTTAGGTCCATATCAAGTAGTCAAAGACTATAAAAATGGTGCATTCCACTTGTGTACACTAGAAGGTGAGGATTTTAGTGAATCCATAAACTCTCTTCACCTAAAGAGGTACTACGCATGATCCATCAACATTTTCATATGTACATTATTGCATCTGCATTGCATTTTCATTTGTTTGTTCATTTTGTAAAAAGTGTGATCAAGGAGCTTATTCTTATAGAAATTCCTAAAAACTTCTAAAAATATTGGCAAAAAATTCAAATCATGTCTCTTCAAACCTTCATAGTATCATCAATTATTTTTGAATCATTTATCAATCCAAACAAGATAAGAAAATTTTTTGACGGTAACCATACCAAGGCCTGCATACTTGGTTCTACTTTTGGTCTCTTCTTAGGATAGGTGTCTTTTGTTCATGGTATGTTCTAGAAGCTTCATGGTGTCACATCTATCCCACATACATATCCTTAGAAATAAAATCATTCTAAAAATTTTACCCAATTAATTAATACAAACGTAAATCCACACAAAATTTAATTTTACACATTTCTCTGCCCTACCAACCTTCGGTGTTGAGCCTGCATCTCTTACTAGTGACGTAGGGTTGGGAAAGGAGGGAGATTCCCTTACTCATTTATTCCTTGTCCATGGTGATGAGCCCATGCTTCCTACTTGGTAGCATGGGGCAAGGCATAGGGGTCTCTTTGATAAACTTGAAAGTTACAAACTAGTCAAACATTGTGAAATCATAAATCAAAAACAAAGTGAGTTAGATGTCCAAAATTCCAAGAGAGTTTAAAACCAAAAACCATATTTTTTCAACCAAGTGGCCATCTACGGATCCAAGTCTAGATAAACCAAAAGCAATTCACATTCTAAACTATGAAGTAGCTTGAGTAGAGTAAGGTTGTAGTGTCCTAATTTGGTTCTATCAAACCTCTTGTCTTTCTCTCATCACTACCATTCAAAAAATTTCATAACTTGTTCCCTTTCTAACTCTTGGTGTTGAGCCCTCGCATCTTACTAGTTGTGTGGGGTTAGGAGTGGGGAAAGTACATATATTTATCATATCATTGTATCATCACGTTTTATCAAGACAATATGAAGTACTAAAGATTGCAAAAGAAACTAAGTTTAAGATCACATTGTGTTTGCATCATCATATATCAGTAGCATAAAATACAAAAAGAAATCATTTTATTTATCATTCACATCCATTACATACATTTTGAAAAGCATTGAAAAGTAAAAGTTCTAAACATCTAGAGTACACATGAGAGATAAGCCAAAAGAGAGTCAACTCGGATATAATGGAATACCAAACCAAAAATAGAGTCTGTATATATCGTAGTAGATCAAGTTTGTATACAATGTCATCATGTGCTAGGCATGGTCAAAATGCTCACAATGAGCCCAAAATATAAAAAAATTGTATAATGTCAAAAACAGTATCAAAGCAATAAAGGCTCAGTGGCCTATCAATCCCTCGTGGGATCGCTCGGATGGTGCACGACCACGTCTAGGGCTCCCGCTGGAGTTGTGACACTACTAAGAATGGAATGAATGGTGTGAGTGCTTGTGGTGACACCCACTTCCTGTAGCCTCACTGTGAGAATGGCTCCGCCTCATCAGGTGCTCAATAGTCTCATATCCAACTACCTGGGTACGAAGGGAAGTCACTATCTCTACCACCTTCCAGACAAGAGTGAAGAAGTTGATATGTTATCTAGCAGGCAAGGGCTATGTTGAATCGGCGATCAACTCGGTTTGGGTCTTCCCCGAGGGATTAACAGATTTTCCACACATACCCGATGAATGAGCTCTCACCACTCATGTGTAGACGCTACAGAAAAAAAGAGAGATAGTGAGCTAGAAAATCACATAATGTAAATCAAAAGGAGAATGCTAAGCTAAACATGTGAAAATCAATAGATAAAATTGAGAAAGGAGTATTAAACATACTCAAGTCTACAATCATCCATCTAGGATCAATAAATACTGAAATAAGTGCTTTGGTGGTGGTGTGGAGCCTCACCAAATCTAGAGGCATGGCATTGTCTGATCACAGACTCATCATCCTCTCCAAGTGCCTCCTCCGAGACTAGTGTCTCTCTCGTGCACTCGCCTCCTCGTGTGGTGCTATGAGGATCTCCTAAGTATCATGCCACTCATATTTTCTCTCATATCCATTCGAAGGTCATTCCCCCTCTTCCTCCTCTCCTACTAACTTCCCCTCCATATCATCTCTCGCATCCTCCTCAAAGTCGGAGTCCAAATCGATTGGCTCATCATCCTCCCCACTATGAGCAGGAACTGCCCCAATATGACTCAAGGGTGTTTGAGGAGCACCAAGTGCCCACTAATCCTAGACTACACACCTAACTACAATAGGAACACCAGGGGAGTAACAACTGTCCAACCGGGATCCCCTCTAGGACCCCTCCATGCCTCCCGAATAGTCCTGTAAACAAGCGCCACTGGAGGAAGCATGATAGGGTATGGAAGGCCAAACTACTGGGGTACTTGGTCAAAGGGGTGAATCTCTAGTCTCTTGGATCTGTCAACTAGTTGGCTCATGGAAGAGCAAGCTACCATTGTCCATCGTCATAGTCTCCTCACCCCATATCCTTGCCATGTCCTGATAGGGTGTGGTAGTCATGTCTATTGTAGTCGGGAGGCCACTGACTGATGTGGTGTCTGGAGCACTAACATGCCTATCCATCTAGCTACTGCAGGAAGGCCTCGGATCTCGATACCTATACCCCCCTACCATAAGGGATGAAACGCTCATAAACCCAACTCATAACCAGAGTAGGGTGGCTCAAATATTGTCCCTACAATCTGACCACTCTGTACAAATCATGGTATGTAGTCCCCAGAATATCTACCCCCTAGGCATACTTACGGCCATGAGCCTCAATTTGTGTAATGATGGGGGCCAGCAGGTGTATAAAAGTGTAATGATGGATCTCCGAAGGATAGGAATGGGAGCAGTAGCAATAGACCAAACCTTCATTCCCTTCTTCGAGCTAGATGAGACAATGGTGTCTCCATGTACATGGACCACTACATCATCATGACCCTTGAACCTGCTATCTCCAATGAAAGCCTCCTACCAAGTACTTTGGTAGTACAAGGATGTAGTATACATCCTCTAGAGTGATAGGCCACTCACCACTAATGTTAGAATGTCACATAGGGAGGAAACATGGGGCACCTGTCTTATCCACCAAATTCCCGCCCTCACGAGAAGATCGGTCTCATCTTGGGTCAACTAATCTAGAATCCCAGGGAGCCAATCACACTCTCTCTACTCTAGCATATGTACTCCACCTTATTTTCATTGACAAGAATATGAAAAAAGAAGCAAGTTAGTAATGTACATCACATGATAAGCTCATCAAAAACATAGAAAAACATTGAAAACACAAAAATCAAGTTAAGGAGCATTTTAGACATTTTGTTTCAAAACCACTTCCACTGTCAAGGTGGTAGTCCCTTAACTACACCCTGTCTTGGGCGACAGTCCTGACCCGATTTCCCAAAACATGCCCTTAACCCCAAAAATGCTTTAAAATGACAAAATTGACCATTTCTAACAAAATAAAAGAATGCCCTATGGGCACCCCCCCAAGGACTCATTTGAAACAAGAAAATTTGAAAATGTCCCCCCTAGGTGAACTTTTCAACATTTTAATATTTGAAAATAACTAACTCGAGAACACAAAAATCTGATCTCGGACTTGTGCAGGCATGATAACTATCTCACAAATTTT